>CAMPET010000024.1:144098-163905 GCA_946803715.1 Beroe ovata | reverse complement strand
CACACACACACACACACACAACACACACACAGTACACACCTTGTCAGGGGGTTTAGAGTCCGTCATTTCGTGAGCCGCATCACAGTACTCCTTCGTGTACTCATCAGAGACCACGCCCATTCTGATTCTGAACTCCAAGTCCTGAAAAAGCGTCCAAAATTACAAATTGAAGAGCCAATATTCAGAGACGCAGTGGATTGAACATTTATTACATTTACTGTATCGATTCTTATTTAGTGGATTACATTAACATTTTCACCCATGATATGGACAGTGAACTTACTGAGATGGTAGCGGATAGCTCCTCAATAGCACGTCTGTCAAGCTCATGTGCTTTAACGAGGTCTTCATTCAGTCTCTTGATATCAGACAGCTAGGGGGAGTATAAAGTATAATAGCTGTACAATCACGGTGTCGCCATTCTTCTTCATAATCAAAGGAACAAGCGCATTGAAGTAGCAAAATTTAAGTACGGAAAATGAAGAACCGTCATCATCATCATCATCATGCCAATTGAGACTCACACTTTTGTTTGTTTGAGACACCTTGTTCTTCAGAGTCTGATTTTCCTTCCTAAAAAAGGACGTTGAGCCCTTCAACATTGTTTCGGTGGAGCCGCCTATTCGCTTGACAAAGGCGTTTAGACCATCCAACTTCTTGTTTAGTATGTCGTTCTGTTTACTGCTTTCCAACAATTCAGCTCGAGCTTCTGTCAATTTCTGAAGAAAGTTGTACATTAGTGGGAGGGGAGTGGGAGGGGTGGAGCACTCTGCTCATTCTACAGATTTATCTCCCGACTACTATCAATTACCACAATATTTGCTTATTTGTAGAATCCTGATCCCAGCTGGCGACGATTATCACATGATTCTCAAAAGTTTCTGATTTAAAGTTTCTCACTTAATGTTCTAAACTTGCTCTCCAAGTTGATCCCAATACCTAATGATATCCTATATCTATTATGATCTAGGGTTGCCACTTGCCTCCTTCAGAAGCAAATTTTCCTTCTGTATCTCAGCACCCTGCATTCTGATCTGTTCAACCTCGGCTGTTGACGGAGCGGACAGTGAAACCCTGCCTGCACTCGAGCTCTCGTCTTCTTTCTTGAACTAGGCGGGGAGTTATGTGTAAATAGGGAGGGGGGGTACGGAATACTGACAAGAAAGTGGGAAAAATATGAGGTTAACCGGTGGAGAGAATAACATGAGAGGCGCAAGAAGAGTGAAAACAAGTGCAGTTGATAACAAAGACTCAAATGCGAGAAAGTTAAACAGATAATTTAAGTGATGGCCGTAATCCGTATCAGTGCATTATCATGAACTATAACAGCTGCAGTGCCCAACAAGCAGCCGAGACACAGCTTGTAATATGTGCGAGTGTAGATTGGTATACAAGTGTTGGAGATCAAAGAAACTAAAAGACAAGGTGGTTGATATTGGAGTTAAAACTATTGAAGTGCTCAGTTTGCCGCATCAACGTACGAATTGGCAAAGACGAATGACTCCGTCGAGCCTATTCATCGAGAGATTGCGCGCGCTGTGCACCATGGACACCCACAACCGCCGAAAAATTACATGCATGCAATCTAACAATTCCACTTGATAACATATAACCATTGTTATGTTATTATGTATAGCACAGACACACAGACACGCGCACAAAAACACGCATACAAACACACACGTACACACACAGACACACTCACGGATTAAGATTAGCGTAACATCAATCGGCTAAGTATAGTCAGAAGTCGGATTGTAAACAACTCTTATGATAACTCGTGACAACTGGAAAAGACATACTGATCGAAAAAGACACGTCCCGACATGTTATTGGTTAGTGAGGACACGTGCTAACTTGAGAATGAGATATTGATACGTTTATCTGAGATATAAAAACAAGTGCAAACACCTCGCTTGTGCTAACTGGAGACTTTACCAGACTGTTAACGAGTAGACAAGAAGATATTCCCCGATGACATAGCTCAAAAATTTCACGGCTAGTATGAATTCTGCAAGACCATAAACATAGGGTTTTCCGATTGCATAAGAGTTAGGGAGATAATTTGGTGGAAAATTTTTTGTCCTAAGTGCCGCTCTAGTTTCCATGAGAGGCTTTCAAAAACAAAGTATGAAAGCGTGGAATTCATTGATTACTCTTTCTAGTTCTACTGTTCTGAGATTAGGAACATATAAATTTGACGAAAATTTTTGTACGCGACTTTCATATTATTCATCTATTCCTATGTATTTTTGGACACTGAATCAATTCTTATTCAAACTTTGACCCTATTTCGCTTCCTTCCTCGTTATTGATTACCAGTCAACACATTCTTGAACCCTTCTTCAAATGAAGTTTAAACAACAGAGATTGATCGCAGTTTTGACCGGGTCTATGAGAATCACTTACGTAGCTATGATCGACACTTACCATATTGTTAAGCGCTGCAGTAGCCAGTTTCTTGTCCATTGTAGACGACATTTCGGGAAGAGGCCTCCAACCTGCACATAGTACTTGTTAACAACAGGTGTTAACAGTCATGTAACAACAGTGATGTTAGCACTCACAGTGATGAAACAACAAAAATACTACACTGTGTGGTGAAAAGATCTATATGGGGACTGGGGAGTATGGCGGATCAGAAGGCTCACCCAGAATTTTATCTCTGAAAAATATAATTTGAGGCGAGAGAGTAGCATTTAACTTATTTATGTAAATTGACAAAGATGGAAGTCTAACGAAAATCTGAAACCACATCAATTGAAAAAACGCACTTGATTTTGACAATGAGTATGATTTCTTTGCACGACACTTACAGCTATTACTGAAGTGATTTGTGCATGTTGCCGCGCACGACAACAATCGGGATCAATTTGAAAAGTGACTTAATCTGCACGATAAATTTATTTTACTGTTTTACAACTAATTTAATACGTTTTTCTAAGAGCTGGGTACATAACAGATCATGGACCGTGAACATACTTGTGCTACGTACTACAAGAGTTTAACTTACATGTGCGTGCGTGTGTGTGTGTGTGTGTGCGTGTGTGTGTGTGTGTGTGCGTGTGTGTGCGTGTGAATGTGGTGAGAAATACCTCACTGTCAGGAATCCAGGGGGCGGCAAGGGCATGATGGAGGCACATTTCATCACATAACTCAGCAGTTATCATCATTCATAAGTCATATCTGCACTGAAGGACCATCGTTAAACATTCGGAATGGTACAAAATCAGAGCATTCAGAAATTTTGTTTTTCGAAAGATTTTAATCAATTTATTGACACAATTACAATTAGAGACAATCAAAAGTAGATCTTGGATGATTAAAATTCTATAAAATTAATGAAAACACTCGCTGCACTCATACATCCTAACAAGTGATACCAAAAAACGATTGGTGTGAGCTATGTATCTCTTTTTACACATTCAGAGCATCTTGTATGCATTGCACGAGCCCCTGGTCCAGATTGGGAATGGTGCACACCCCACTTATCGACTCACATTCTCCACCAGTCCTATTGACTAGAACAGGCAATATTCCTGCGTTCAGAGCCCCCATGACATCACGCTTCTCACTGTCACCCACATGTGCAATAACATCCGTCAACTGATCCTTGACCACACCCACTAACGCAGGTTTCTTGACTCCAATATCATAGGACGTGTTAACTTCCTTCACCAGGGAACTGCTAGCATTTCCCGGACAAAATAGACCGAGCTCTCGCAAGATATTAGGAAGTCCCTCATCGAAATCACTGGTGACAACAACATCAATTCCCAGTTTTGATAAATCCTGGAGAACGTCGCGTGTTTCCGGGTAAAGCTCCCAACACTGGGCCGTTCTGAACTCTTCGTAAGTGTCCTGGAATATGAAGGAGAACTGGTAGTCCTTGATGTCGATGTTGGAGGACAGATACACCTCTCGTACAACATTCTTCCACCACTTGTATGAACCGATAGTGCCGTGTCCAAAGTTTGGGAAACTTTTCTCAGTAGAAGCGTAGTGAAGCGGGAAGGATTTGTTGAACTCCGCAATTACAGTCGACTTTTCACTTGTCGACATTGCACCGGGGAAATATTTTTCTAAAACTCTGACATAGTGGAAGCCAACCGATTTGGATACTCTGATCAGTGTGCCTGTTGAATCAAAAGATACAACTCGTGAACCCTTCATGGATCCCCCCGAGAATTTTTACTGTCCATCCAGCTTTGATAAACAATGTATGTTTAACAGGCGAAATATGGACGCACAATCAAATGCTCAAGACAATTGAATATAATTGGAACGAGCATCTAATTAGTAATTATAATTAGTAATTATAATTAGTAATTACACCTGCTACCATGGACGGCAAACACATGCTCCTGAAAATTGCCACGCTGAGTGAAAGACCTATCGCATTTGCTACAGTGAAATGGTTTGATTTTCTGATGCACTGCCCTGATATGCTGTTTCAAATTGCTGTTTGAGCTTAAAACCTTGGAACATACAGGGCATTCAACACTCTTCGGAGGACGTCTGCACTTCTCTGAAAATTGAGGGAAATTTGGAAACGGAGACAGTGAGACTGAGAGATAATGCTCTAGAAAATAATAATAGAAAATATAATATCATGATGTATTTACATACTTTGCAACAAAGAGATAACCTAAATTGAGTTTCGACTTTCGAAATGGCCGATAAAAGTCGATCAAACATGACACATAAACTTGCGCGAAAAGTTTTGGTCGTCTTATAAATCATAAAATCGGGAAATCAGATTTCCTATTTCTTCTCAGCCCCTAAATTACAAAATTAACTGAAAAAAAGAGTATGTTTTCCAAATTTTACTTCGCACGTGATAAAACCCCTGGAAAAATAAAACTTTAAAGTGTCTGATTGTAGCTGGAAAATATATGTCGAATTAACTGGTACTCGGTTCATCTTTTGCCGAATATGCGTGATATCGTGCAATATGTTGTCGCTTGTTGCACTGCTGCGAGAAGCGCTTCCCACATACGTCACAGCGGAAGGGTTTAATCTTGAGGTGGACAATCTTAAAGTGCCGATTGTACTGGCCTTTGCACCCTTTGCCGTAGAAAACTCTAGAACAGATGCAACATTGCCATTCTTGGAGCGACTTCGGTACCCCAACTGTTTGGATTAATAATAGAATATTTGGTGAACCGAAAACTTTAACTATAATCCCGACAAGGCATGCACATTCAATGAACCCAATGAGCATGTTATTCAACCCCCATATTAACACCGTAACACACATTCACATGCATCTTCGCTGCAGGCCAATAATTTCATCTATACTTAATCTTTATTTAATCCGCGTAATATATTAAATCTATTCACATTTGCGACGTATTACACAATTCGTCCCCTTTCTATACTGCAGTATGAGTAAATTATGTTCTAGAAGTCTCGAAAATTTGCATCTCATCGGGATCAGAATTGAGAAATCGGGAGAATTGCCGTTAATTCAGTAGAGTTTGAACCTCTGACGTCTTAGCCACCGTCTAGGCCACCAATACCATCTCATTCCATCTGTGATCAACAACATAATAGTGTAGAAATGCTAGGAGTCCGACTAGGGATTATGGGAGGTAACGATATGAGACTGGCGATCAGAAACTCCAGTACTTGGGGCGGTGCTGTGTCTCCTGGCGATGTGTCCCTTGAGATGTACTTTCTGGGAGTACCTCTGTGCACAGTGGGGACAACCGAACCTCCTCAATTTCAGATGAACCGAGTCAAAGTGCCTATCCCGGTTCCTGCGACATTGGAAGCCCTTCCGGCAAATTGGGCAGATCAAATCTGAGTTTGCAGTTGAGGTGAGCCTGGCCGGTTGTTTTGATCCTCCGATAAAAACTGTCACTGAAAAGTGAATGTTAATGTTGAATTTAACTTCCTACTACTTTCTAAACTTCCTAACACTAATTGCATTGAGGTACTACCATTCGTGCCATGACTCCTATAGGTAATAATTGTCAACTGTTTAAGTACGGAACCATAGTCACTTTTGAGTTAAATAACTTTTCTTATCCTATTGAATCGAAGCTTCCCCTTATGCAAAATGATAATGACCTTCCCGAAATCACTTGCAAAAATATTTAGGTAAAAATCAAATTTAAAATACCTACAGAAATTGGTCTTGGCACTGATCATTTGTCATTTGATGAAAAATGAACGGAATTAAGATTAGGTTAATATTTATACTGGCCAGACAGTGCTAATTATGATGTTCAAAATCTAGACAGTATGAACACAGCATATCATTGTCATTGAAATTTGTGCCCTGTCAAAATCGTTCCTAAAAAGTGAAGCCCTCCTTCGTTCGGTTCAAATTATAAATTACTTTTACAGTAACCTGTGTTCAGATAATTCTTATCGCTGTGGAATTTCACGCTTGTTGAATATGAATAAAGTTTGTGCTACCACATTTAATTTCCATTGATAATCTATTCGAGCACGTACTGGAATTTGACAAATTCTGTGATCATGTGTGAAGTTTTTGATATTAGTTGCCCTAAGACTGAAAATTAAATTTCGGGGCTTTCATAAAAAGCGCTAGGGTAATCATGGACTATCACTGAATGCACAGACTGAAGCTAAGAATAGAAAAATACATCATGTCAATATTACTCATCAGAAAAGCGCTTGAAGCGGAAACTGCTGATAAGGCGCTGTAATTGCCTGACATCATTCAACGTATACGTCATTATTCTGCAAGTGCAATGACTTATATACATTTTCACACCACAAATATTGGACATCAGCCACTGATGGACAATTAATTGTAGCAGCAGCATCAATGCGTGTCTCTCAATAATTCGCTGTCTCGGTCGGCCTCTTGCAAACAAATTCATTTTCAAATTGATGGTGTTAGGTATCAATCTCGTGTTCTTGACGGTCAGGCAGCACGTTTATAATACTGGGCAGTCATGTAAAATTCAATTTTCTGAGTTTCGTTCCGTCTTGCCGTTTCGTTAACGTTTGGATAATAATGAAGTTCATGATCATAATGTATATATGGAGTATGGACGTGAATTGTCATAAAAACTGTTACAACTGTTACATTACAGGAAATGTTTCACAATCAGATCAAGGTTTTATGGGTGTGTGCCGTGCTGTGGGCATCTTCTTACAGTTTCGATTTCTCCAGCACTAGATCAGTACTGGAAGAAGTCTCCACTCCCTATGTCAGTGATATTGCACGGGAGGGAGCTTTGTGTTTTGGGGATATACCTGAGGATAACAATGTGAAGGAGCAAACTACCGACTTCCTCGATATGATCAATTTCATGGAGTATGTTCAGACGACCACTGCTGGAAAACCGTTGTCCGATGATTTCAAGAAGTACTACGAACTGGCTGAGGCAAGTATGAGATATGGCAACACATTTGCAAGCCAAGAACACATGGCAAGGGCGATAAGAGCTGTGAATGATCCTGGCCGAAGAAAGAGAAGTGCAGACAGCGAGGACCAGTCGTCAGCAGCTGCCCTTTTTGACAAATTCAGGAACACCATGGGAGAGGAGAAGTTTAAGGAACTTCTTCACCTTAACAGAAGGGTTGTTATGTCCTTTGTTATTGACACCAGCAGTAGCATGACAAACGATATGGCACAAGTCCGGGAGTACATCCAGCAGTTGGTCATTGAGCAGGAAAACTCGGGCGTTCAAGTGGAGTTTTGTGTCACGACGTTTGCGGATCCCCTTGCGTACAAGACAGAAACATTCTACACAAAGAGTGACCTTTTCAAAAAACTCCACTCACTGGTTCCAAGTATAGGGGGAGACTGTGAAGAGAAAACGTGTACTGGAATAAAGAAAGCCATTTACAGCAGCAGCAGATTTTGGACAGTCCGCAATTCGGCCATGTACGTTTTCACTGATGCATCCAGTAAGGACTGTGTAAGAGAACACATGCAAATTGACAGGAGTCTTCAATTTCTCAAAGCCTCAGCTTTTTTCATTTTGTTTGGCAGCTGCAAACCGAACACA
This sequence comes from Beroe ovata, assembly GCA_946803715.1. Classification (NCBI taxonomy): domain Eukaryota; kingdom Metazoa; phylum Ctenophora; class Nuda; order Beroida; family Beroidae; genus Beroe; species Beroe ovata. The sequence goes on along the minus strand of CAMPET010000024.1, from coordinate 155,911 downwards.
ATCGATCACTATTATGTTTCCATGGCTCAGAAGTCAGGAGGATTCGCTCTACTCGTCCAAGAGTCTGGGATATACAACATTACAGACACTGTTAACGGTGCTTATGACAAAGATGCTTTGATTTATGGGGAGGAGAGTGAAAACACCAAATCTGTAGTTGGACAAGGCATCTTTGGACTCCGAAACAAAAGACAAGTATCTGAATTTAATGATGAGTATGAAGAGAGATCAATCCTCATCGACACAAGCATTGACCGTTTCAAAGTTTTCATTAGGGCCACACCAGTTTCTGTTTTGGATCAGGTTTCCCTAAATCCGCCCATCAATGGGGATCCGGAGTTCTGTGGTGCTCTGTTCGATGGAAGTGAGAATATTATAATGAAGAAATCGAAGGCTGATAACTCTCTGGTTATAGATGTTTCCTCTTGGTCCTGCTCCTGTACAGGAAAGTGGACACTGACATATCCTAGAGATGCTGTGACATTTGACTATAAGGTCCACAGCTCTGGACGCTTTCTAGTTGATTTTGAGGCATATTTCGTTGATGAAATTGGATCGATGGAAATTTCAAATTACAGCCCTTGTAAAGGAATAGGAGAGAATTTGGTGATAAAACTAAACCATGGTGAAAAGGTTAACCGGGACTCACTGACTGCTAAAATTGTAGGTTTGGCAGGAAGGAGGACATATTGGAAAGCAGCTCTAAAAGAAGCAGATCAAGGGAACAATGCCTTCGTCTCCTCTCTTGTTATCCCGAGAGACATTGGACCGGAAGGTTTTGTCATAGTTCTGGAAGGAGAGCTCATCAATGGTGTAGCATTCCAAAGAACCTCAAGCACACAATTCTTCCCGACAGGATCCTGCCTTCGTGTAGTAGATGTCAAGAACTATTACTCCATCATCCCCAATAGATACACCCTAATCACGGTGGCTGTTTCCAACAATCAGGAATCTGCTGATTCTCATTTACTGTGGTGCGAGAACACAATGGATTATGATATCGCAGTTGGTGGTGGATCTATCATCAGAACACCATATGGAGGTGACCGGAGGGGGAGAAGCAATCCAATCCTTCTCTCACCGGGGGAGACAGCCTTTTTCTCTGTGAGAATAAATGCCCCCAGATCACAGCAGTTACAGAGTGGCAGATTAGTGACAGTTAACTGTAGAGTAACCACAGCTACGGAAGATCTCATGGAAATCATATTGCTGACAGAATTTGATGGTGGGATATAATACACGATCCACACACAGACAAGGAAATGAGCTCGATAATCAAAATGAGGTCTTGAACATAGAGATGCGCTCGACTTAAGAAGACTTCAAATGACTCAGTTTAAGTGAGAATGGAATATTATTATTTAAAAAGGATTTAACATTATTTATTTTATTGATAATCATTACGAATAAATAAGCCGATCACAGTTAACTTGAAAATCTAGACAGAACTCTGCCTTAATCATGATTGGTATGTAACAATCTCAGATACTCTTAAAACTGTCTACATGGCAATATTATGTTTCTTCAAGTAATGCATTGTAAGATGATGTCTCCGGCTAAAGCGGTGATCACAAATACCACATTGAAACTTCTTGATGTTCAGATGAATGTTCCTCCAGTGAGCTCTGAAGTTTGACATTCGTTTGGATGGCAAACCAATGAACTTTTGACCACATATTGAACAGATCAGATTTTTCTCACAAACAACTGAAAATATGTTAGGTAGAGAAAGTGGCTTTTCTGCCATACTAGAGTTTTAACCAGTGATATCATGTTCACAAATCAACGTTGAAACTTTGAAACTAAAAATATTTTAAATTATGAAGTATGTAAGATTTGATTGCTATGAAATTTTAACGTTCAGAAGATAAATAATTGTTCAGAAGATCAATTGCTATATCACACGACATCGCCATAACAATCCAAAAGTTTTTTCTTGTCTTTACAATGTACTGAAATCTCATGCCGGCGCATGTTGTGTTTCCTATTGAAAGTCTTATCGCATATTCTACACTGAAAGGTGTTGAGTTGCATATGGAGTGCGTTCCAGTGTCTTCTGAAGTTACCCTTCTGTTGTGTCACAGTTCCGTGGAACACAGTTTCACAGATGGGACAACTCAGATTCCCGTACTCATCTTCATCTGCAGTAATTGGATTGTTTGGAGGATGAGACAATAGAGGATGAGAGTTAGAGGTTTTAATTCTGCAGCAAAGTTGAACTACAATGAATTTTAACGTATCAGTTTGCTCTGATATAAATTTAGAGGACATGGAAAATCTCCACAAATTTATTACTAGTGTACTGTTGGAGCCATGAAACATTAGTATTAACAGAATGAATAATGATGAAATTTATCAGTACATCTGTGTGAGCCTACAATGAAATAATATTCACTCAGTAGGTGCTCCCAAGATACATCAGAGAAGTAGGTATTATCAAAGAGTGGCAACATGAGCAGTAAAAAATATTTCGTGCGCCTTAACAGGGATGGCATTATAATATTATTGGACCTTAGCCATAAAAAGGGTTGCTGTTGATATCTGATAATAAATCCTAGCAAAATTAAATCATGTTTGTGCAGTGGCCATTCAAATCATATCAGACACAGAGAGCAGATTAAAATACTTTGATGCCAGCTTGAAGCAAACTTATGTTGTGTGCATGGTCAGATTGATCATGAATACCAATCATTGCAGACGCACCAGTTCAGGTAGATATAAAAGAGAGGTTTGAGAGTTCTGAGAATGAAAATAATGTGTGCACTGCTCAAACTGCTATGAATACCCACGTTTGGACATCATTTTTAGATAACACATCTAACACAGAACGCAAACAGCGTTGATTGTCTACTGTCTCAAGCAATCACTCCTGAAGATTATCATTCGGCTCATCATGAAATACCATGGGTTTAACATCTTCTCCCGCCTCTTCTAATACATTCTCCGCATCTAGACTTTTGAAAGGACAGTTCATTTCATGCTTTTTCTTAGAGTCAGCTCTTCCATAGAGACGGCCACAAAAATCGCAAAAGGTTGTTCTGGTTTCTTTTGTTGAGTGTGGGCATGTCTTTTCATGGCGTCTAACAGAATCTGATCTCCCAAAAACCTTCCCACACCATTGACACCTATGTTCTTTCATCCGGAGGTGAACGGTTTGATAGTGTTTGCGGAAGTTTGCCCTCCGCTGTGGTCCCAAAAATGCACGGAAACACACTCGACATGAGATGAAACCATCACCTGAAATACATAATTTTGTAAAGGAGTGAAATTTTAGGTGTCATTTGCTCATGGGATCGATACGTTCATGTGTGCTTTGGATAAAAGTGTAAGTGTTTATCCCCGAGGTTGCATCAAGTTTCTTTCACATATCACCTAGCAATTTTCGATATTTGAAAAGCAAAACATTTCGTGCTTAATTTCAAGAGATCATGTCATGAGGCTACAAGAGTTTCAACTTGCAAACGCTGCTGTAACTGCAATTTTTGGAGAGTATCATATGTGCGCTGAGTGCCCGATGATTGAGTGGATATCAGCACAACAATTCAGCACAAATAACATTCCAATTTTATAACCGCATAATATCAATACTATTCAAAGTTACTCAGATCTAAAATAATGTCTTTCTTCCGGCATTTCCTTTCGTGTCTTCTGAGAGTATCAACTCTTGCAAAGCTTTTATCACACCACCTGCATCGATGTTCTTTGATTTTCAGATGTACTGAACGATAGTGGATTTTGAAGTGGTTCTTTTGCTGGTTCCCATGGAACTTCCTCTGGCACACGTGACAAACTGTCACGCCACCTGTAATGTGATCAATGTGTCATTAGTGAATTAGAGTAGTCTACTGACGTTCAATTGCTAAAACATTGCTTCTCGTTGCTCTAGAATTGTTCTATCCATCAATTTGAACACTTTAAATCCTGGGATAACAATTAAAACAAGAGTATCCTGGTTTAATTGAGGCAAAAGATAGTTACAATAACAACCAAATTTATTGCTAGAAAAAACCGAAATCAGTCTATTCCAAGACATACCGCATTTATGAAAGGATGAACTTTTATCTCTCTTTGAAATTGGTCAATCAAGATAATTATGTTTGGACTCTTTAATAATAGTATCAATGTTCATATCCCTAAATCTGCAACCGGCTTCATGTCTTCTACAATTGCCACGTGTCGAAAATGCATGACCACAAAATTCACAATTGAAGTCTTTCTGCTTTAGGTGAACAGATCTGAAGTGAACTTTGAAGTGGTTCTTTCGCTGAACACCACAGAATGATCGGAAACAGATAGGGCACACAACAGCACCTGCAAATGCAGTTATATGACAGGGCACAACTTTTCTTCCAAAACAAATTTGCTTTAGTAGGTATCACATATGTCAACAAATCAAATTTTAACCATTTGGAACATTGTGCCTTTCAAAAAAGAAGTTTCACATACAATGAGAGATAGTTAGTTAATTCTCTTTTGACCCTGTTAACAAATGAAAATGTGTATTTTCATTTGTTAACAGAGTCAAAAGAGAATTAATTATCCCTCATCGTAACTCATGCGACTCTCATTCAATCGTCCAATCCATGAACTATGTAAGTTTCACATAATCTAGATGTTCATTAAAAACTATTATTCACGGGTTCATTTCTGATTGGCAATACATCGCTTCATATGTGTCTTTGCTGCTGATTTTCTGCTAAACCTCCTGTTGCACCATTCACAAGCAAAATTCCGTATTTTCAAGTGAACCGTCTTAAAGTGGCGGTTCCATTGACCCCGGTTGTGTTTCAATCGTTGGCAAACATCACAATCAGCAATTTCCGGTAGCATACTGGCACGAACTGAAAAACGTGGGCAATTCTCAAGTGAATCTTCAAAACATTGCAATTTTTTGGTAGATCTATAATAGAAGAGACCTCAGAAGTGTTCCTTTTAAAATTTCATTGTTTTACAAAAAACTTAAAAATTAGATATGGAAATCGAAATAATTACCACCAAAAGAGTAAAAAATGATACATGATCTGATGACTTAACAACGGCTTATTCTGCAGCACTTGGTATGAATATCACAATAATATTTTGTGGTGAAATCCTTTGAACAGTAGGGGCATCTATATTCCTTAAGTTTCTGGTGAACAGTTTTAATATGTCTCTTGCAGTTGGTGCGACCCATAAACTTCTTACCGCAGAGTGCACACTCCACTGTTTCTGCAAGAGTAAATATAAAATTCAAAGTTGAATAGAGGATCAAACTGTCCTCTAGAAAAAACTATTTGGATCTCTTAACGTCGAGATATGAATGTCTTAAGACACTCCACTAAAATTAGTGTTCACTTTTGATTACAAAACTAAATTTCAAAAAGCAAATATATTTCGCGAAGCCAACGACATCATCTAAGGGGGTTTCAACATACAGGTCCGTTCGTGTCGGTTCCTAGTACTACTCTGACCGAAACTTTGGTCGCAAAATTTGCATCTGAACATCTTTTCTTTCAGGTGGACAGTTGAGTAATGTCTCCGATAACTAAACATGGCTTTCTTCCCGGCAAAGAGTTTGCCACAAACGGTACAAGAAATGTCGCCATAGCCGAGATGGAGTTTCCGAGTTGGTAGAGGAAGGTCGCACTCTAGCAAAGGTACAGTGAGTTCGCAGCTGATTCCTGAAATGAGGTCTTAACAGAGCATTATCTCAATTCAGGGTATCTGGAGAGGTGTCTTCGATTGGACAGGTATTTTGAAACTCCTCTAAGTAGATGCAAGGAATGTATGATCAGAACTGCAGGGGAAAACAGAGCAATTTTGCGTAAAATTCGTCTTAACTAAGTGGAACTAACTTGTGGATATTCAGTAAACCATTAAGTACATCAAATTATTGTAATACATAGCATAACATGATACAAAATGTGTTAAATAATACATCAATAACTCAGTTTCATAAAAGAATAAAAACTTTCCACAATGCTTTGATCAACGCACACAAGTTCCATCATTGTTTTTTAGCCGGTGTAGAATACTCTTTGGCATGTCTCGACATATGCCTATCCCTATCATTCTTCCTGAAGAACTTCTTACTACAAACAGAACACTGGTGATTCTTAATTTTCAGATGAACTGAGGCTATATGTCGCTTAACACTCGTATTTGGACCCAGAGTCTTAGCACAGAACGGGCATTGCATCAGTTCGTTGACGTCAATACCCTTCAATTCACCATACTCTGACTGGCCTGGAACCTCTGATGGACACAGAGCATATTTAAACACTCATTAAATGAATCGTAATCAGGATATATGCTCTACAGTCATCTCATATGGATGGATTACATGCTTGATTCACTTCTATCGTACAATGTGCTATTAAGATTGTCAGACAAAAAGGGCTTCACATTTTGTAAGTACCTGCTACTGCACAGTGATACGTTTTCCAGTTAATTTCATTGTGAAAAACAGTCATTTAACCCATATAATAATCTCAGAAATTGAAAATCATCATAAAATCTACTTTTCACGATTGCGTTTCGGGGACACTTTCTCCGTATACAGTTCTCTCGTCTCCTTGTTCCGTGCATGACGCAGTACATGATTCTTGAGGTCATTCTTACGGAAAAACTTCTTCGAGCACACTTTACACTGGTGATTCTTTATTTTCAGATGAACCGCAGCAATATGCCGTTTGATACTGGTGTTGGGTCCCAAAACTATGGAACACATGGGACACTCTTGGGTCACGAATGGAACCACATCCGGGATATCGAACTCAGGATGTAGTTCTCCTGCGGATTGGAATGAGCTTTTTAACCGTAGCACTATACCATTGTACCCTCGGGAATCGTGTAGTATTCGAGGAATTTCAGCACAAACGCACGAGTTTTGTGTTACCACGCTACAGACCAATGATAATAGTCAAGGCGGTTATTCCTATCTTCAGTCACAAATCCCTATTTGACAAAGCGCGGCGCATTTATCACAAACGAAACGGTATTCCAAGAAAGGCGAAATTCAATAACTTATTCAATCATCCCTGGTTTATTCGACAAACTATCATCAGTGCCGACAAAAGGAAAAACAGTTCGGGGCATATTTTATCACTTTGTCTGTAAAATTACAGACTGACTTGTACTACAAAGAACCAAATATTCCCTCTCTTGATCACAGTAGTCGTATCGGATCTTGTATCACGGTAAAAAGGGATTCTATTATTCATCATCATGAATCTTGAAGTGTCTTTTGAAGGCCGTCTTCTGGTAGAGCTTTGCACCGCATTTCCCACACTGGAACTTCTTGATCTTGAAATGGACACTCCCGATATGGGGTTTCAGTAAAACCCGGTTTCACTTGGCAGAGCGTCGTGAAGGACCTCCCACAGTCCCACAAATGTGGCATCGATTATCTGGATATTATCATTTGATTGAGGGATGAGGATAGGGGATGAAACGGTGATTATGAGGGTGCTATTATCGGGAACTGACCATAGGCGGCTGACAAGTTTTCCGAACTTATTATGGTAACGAGCAATATTAAGCAGTGATGATAGTACGACGTCTAAATCATTCAAAAGACGCGAACACATTTATATATTTAACAAGAATTCTTCTTAAGATGCAATCTGTAGTCGCATGCTCTAAAGAACTTCTTGCCACAATTAGGGCATGTTTCCTTGTGTTTCTTGAGGTGGACCTCGTTGACGTGACGGTTGAGGTGACTCTTTACAGATTTACCCCGGAATTCTCGAGAACACATTGGACACTGCACTGAAACAGACAAAACCCTGGTGTAAAATCCGACTCAGATCGGTCCAAAATTTGTGCCTTGTACCGTTTACAACTCCAACTCTTGTCCAGATTTAACTGTGTAGGCGACGATCTAATATTTTCTAAGTTAAATTCAAATTCTATTAATGCCAAATTCTGTCAATACCAAATTACCAATTAAAACGACATTTCATCAAAATCATGAAGTATGAAAAGTTCTTAGTTCACGCTTTCATTTATTTTTGAGACAAAACAATGTTAACAATATAAAACCTAATTGCTACAAAAAACACCACCATGGATTTAACAAATAACGATGTGATTTGCTCGAATGTCATCGACATAATGAAAATTTCCTTCTCTGTTTTTGCTCAAACAGTTTTACCAATTCCTATCAATCATCACTACTACACAGCACAATCCACATGTAGACAAACCCGTCTCCCTTCTATCATGAAAACATCTTAAAGCTACACTCTGATTTGAGAAAAAAAGTGATAAAAAACACGCGTGACATGAACTCACGCTATCCGGCTATCACCACTCAAACATCACAATTAAGTCTTCTATTTCTATCGGATTTTGTTTGGATTAAGAGCACAGTGACGATTTTGATGTCTGGATGTAGCTGGTTGAGTGCCGAATGTCTTGTTACAGTATTTGCATATGTAAGGTCGCTGCCTCATGTGTACCGATATGACGTGTTCTCTGGCAATCTTCCCAGTTGAGAACAGCTTGTGGCACACATAACACTTTCTACTGTCTGCAATATCTGGTGTCACCTAATATCCGAGTCACAAGGCAGAAGTGTGACAGTTGAATGAGGTGCCAAATTTCGCGTGATCAAAATAGGAGCTACCAATCAATAAAACTCTTTATTCAAACCTGGAAAGACTCCAAATATTCCGCATAAAATTCCTGTTGAGCACTAAAATAAAATGCGTCAACCTGAAAATAACCTAATCCAATTCATCGCAGTATGCTATTTACAAATTAATTCAGTCCCTGGTAATATAAAATGTCCTGTTAGAATGGTGTTCTAGATGCCATCGAGGCTCAAGGAATGATTGTCCAGTTATTGGGAACAGGAGTTGCGATGATTCACGAATGGCTACACAAGTACTGGACAATGGTCCATGGCCCATGTTCAGAAGTATTCAATCACCTGGGCGTTTTTCTCGTTCGGCGAATATTCATGTGAATGCTCGAGATGTGATCTCGCAAATGTTCTTTCCTCTTGAATGAGAGTGAACAGCTGGGACATTGGAATGGACGCATTTTCAGATGGACGTTTGCTACGTGCCGCATGAGACTCGCTAGGTTTCCTAAGTTGTGTCCACAATGCTCACATTTCCCGTCTTTAAGGTGATCGTGGGCAGATTTCACGTGATTTCGTAGAGCTTGATTGGTGGTGAAACCTTGCTTGCCACACAGCTTACAAAACCCTGCCAAAGAATTGTAAATCACACACACAAAACTATCCCATTTCTCTATGAATCCCTTTTTTGGCGATGGTGTTGGCGCAAATCACACTAATTTTCGTGCTTCAAGCAAAATATATCGCGAAATAAATATCCCGTAAACACTCTGAAACAAGCACAACTAAATGTAACTCGCACTTTGTAACCCTTACACACATCCTTTTAAATCAATGTACATTATACACACGGTCCAATATCGAGCAAATCGGTTGTCAAGGAAATATGGTAGTAAAATCAAATGCACTTCTCAGTTCTGAGTGCTTTGCTTTCATATGCCTATTGAGATGATCTTTCCTCTTATACCACACGTCACACTTTGGGCACTGATATGGGCGGACCTTGAGATGTACATTTGACACGTGTCTTTTCAGCACGGCTATGGAGCCGAAGTTTTGTCCACATATTTCACATGTTCCATCTTGGAGATGAGTGTGAGCTTGCTTCACGTGGTCGTTCACTGCTTTTGAGGAGGCAAACCCTTGTAGTCCACATAGGTTACAAAACCCTGACAGAGTTAATGTATGTGTATGACGTTCACGTATGTGGTATGCTTGTGTGTTTGTTTGTGAGATATCACTCCTTATATGATGTTATATTCTGCGCAGACTTAGATTAATTTGAGAAATGAAGACAACTGAGTTTTCGCTATAAAGATTCAACATTAAAACAAACAATCCTGGATCAGTTGCCGAGTATCTCAGGAAGTAAAACATATTGAGTCATAATGCGAGCTGGACGTTCAAAAGTCAACAATATTCCGACACCTGACTTTTTGACATCGGAGTCCTATAACGGAAGAGGCTTGATATGGGGTCTTCCTCAAGTGATTGGTAGAAATCCTCATGTATTCATCATTGAGCAAAACTGGACTCTTGTAATTGCTTGCTATCACTGGATACCGCCCCTATTTTTGCAGAATCTCTGTTCATGGCGCGTCCTATGCGATTTAGTGGTAAAAGTAACATTACACATGCGGCACTTAATTTTCTCTTTTAACAGATGAACCGTTTCCTCATGATGTTTCATCCCGTGACGAGACTTGAGAACTTTGGAGCAGTACTTGCACGAGTAAATTCCACCTGAGTGATGGAACAATTGGGAAAGTGACAGTACAATGTGATGGGATTTGGCGGTTGACCAATATCGTGAATCTATCGAAAATTCCACCGAACTAAGTTAGATGTAATTTAATGGAATTTACTGAAATCGATCCAAGGACATGGAAAGGTCCTTAACACTGATATCTAAATTGCTGAGAAACCGATTTAAAATCCCTAACTTTTCTCCATCTCACTGGTCGAGTTCCTATTTTCCATATCAACATTCATTTAACACTTGTGCTCAATTAGAGTACAGACCACAGGGGAGAGGAGAGCGGGTTCCAGCTATCACGGAAACGGAAAGTTTAATCTTGCAGCAATATCTTCGACAGAAGTTGCTAGGTGACACTCAGATGCCGGTGACTTACCAAAAGGATACTATAGATGCCCTCGACAGTTGTCTAAGCTACGATCGTATATCAATGACAAATGAAACACAAACTCTTGGAGTGATAGCAATCAAATTCAACAATAATCATCATACAACATAAACTTCATATCAACGTAAGATCGTGATAACGTTTACTTAAAATTTCCAACCGTTTTTCTCGAACCTAATGAATTGGAATAAGTGCTAAGTTTGTGCCGATTGACGGTACACATTCACCATGCGACTTGTGTCGAGGATAGTGGTTTTTTTTAATGAAGCCCTCTTAAAGGCGGAATAGATGTTAATTGGACATGAACTATAATGGTGGCTTCATCCAACTCGAATCGAAAAGCCAACAAAAAATGCCACAGATTTCAATTTGCCGCGACTGTCTAACAAAGAGAGCCGCGCGGCGCGCCGAGAATGAAAAGACTGCTTACTTTTATCCGTCGATACTACCAAACAACCACTTTTGCTAGTACTTTTAGTTAAGTTATAGGGGAAGCAGTGAAACAAAACTGAAATAATGAAGTGGACATGCAAAATAAGGTACAGTAATTGAACACAAAATACAATTCATCGATACAAATGCTAAATCAGATGCCCTCAAATAAGCCAAAAACTCATTTGTTTGCCAGGCCAAAATAAAAAACCAAAAAAGCGAAATTTTTCCAAAATTTGGTCCTATGCAAGCTATCCTAACCTTAGGGTGACCGATGCATGGCTTTTTGCAGTTTTACTGCGACTTTTGGACTACCCTTACCTACAATGATACAATGTGTGCGTTGCGATTGTGTCGCCAGACTAGAGGAACTATAGAACCAAATTTCTCTCGTGCCGGTCGACTGTATTTGATATGTGGAGCCGTAGTTTGTACAGAGTGGCATGATCTCAGTCAGAGTTAAAGTGGGATACGAATGAGGGTATGCTCACTCTGTACAAACTGGGGTGGAAACTGAACAGTTGCACTATCAAGCATGCAATTACAACTGTCGTGTTACAAATAGTGAATAGCATTAGCAACTAATTAAACCAATTAATATGCTTGAGAACCGGACACAGACGCACACATACACACACACAGACACAGACACAAACACACACACACAAACA
>CAMPET010000024.1:129124-144003 GCA_946803715.1 Beroe ovata | reverse complement strand
CACACACACACACACACACACACACACACTCTCTCTCTCACACAGTCTGTGTGTCCGGTTAACATTCATGTTTATTGGTGTATGTGTAGATCTGAACTACTTGCAGAAAGAGGTATGAACACTCCACTTCCTATTACTGTATGTCACTTGATAGAAGTAAGATGAATATTGAATTGGTATCACCCATGAATTATGATATGACACCAGTGAACTTTGACACCGCTATCATCCTCAAACACTTTACTTTGACACTACTGTCCGTAGATACAGTAGTATCAAGCTTTCACACCACTATTCTTGACACCACTGTCCACTGTATATTTTAACACCACAACATGATTCTACACTAATGTTATATCTTCTTACTACACTCAGCGTCCAGCATTTAGCAGAGTAGAAAAACATGTACAAAAACATACTAACGTTGGGTTTATTTGCCATGTTTAAACTAAATTATGTGAGAGTGTGATATGCGTGAATAGTGTGTGAATCATAGCTAGGGGGCTGGGGGTAGCTAGTGTGATGCGACATGTTTCTACTTTCTGAACGGTGTAATGGACTCCATTTAATATACCACAACTATACACTATTCCTCGCTAAACTCAACATGAACACATCTCTGTACATTCCCCTCCTGTCACTCCTTTGACACCCCTCCTGTCGTCCAGCATGAACACGTGGTCATAGCAACATGACACGTTACCAATGGAAATGACACGTGACCACAGCTACACCATCAACAGAGAAACACGTGACTTCCCACGTTACTGAATACTGCGGCTACATGACACACACAGAGAGACACATCATTACGGTGTCACATTTCTCACTATTAACTTGTGAATGTACAGCACGTTGTGTGTGTGTGTGTGTGTGTGTGTGTGTACTGTGCATATGTACTGTGCATGTGCGTCTCTGTATGCATGTTTATGTCTCTGTCTGTCTCTGTGTCTACATATGATTCTGTCTGTCTGTGATTTTGTGTGTAAGTCTTCATGTGTTTCTGCCTGTCTTTGCGTCTGTATGAGTCTGTGTCTTTATGAGTCTGTGTAAGTATTTGTTCGGGTTTATGATGTTCGTATACATGATGTTCGTATGCGCATAGGAGTACCATACCTTTTCTGCAAGTTCAAACCAACACATTTCGCCAGGAACCCAGCATGATGATAGGCCACTACCTCAATACATAAAAAATCAGTATCACTGGGATCACGCCCTAGTCAAAACCTCGCAAACTGGAACAAAGTCAGCGACACACCAAATCCCCGGTTTATCATAGTGAGGTAGGAACAGAGTAAAGTCGGGCATGCTGGGTTCCGAGCACATGCAAAGGTGAGAATCTTACTTGGATTTCCCTGTCCTTTGATTCCCGATATGTCGAGTCCTGCATCACTGATGTTCTTCCTGAAAAGCAGCAGGTGAAAAAACTAATACCCGGAACAGTGATTGATGTTAAGTTGCAATAGAAGGTAATTGAAAACCTACAAATTCCAGTATCTATCATCCCTATAACACTCACATCATACTCTCTGATATGTTGGGAACATTAATGCCAGAGGGACCAGGATTATCAGCAGTGTTGAGACTCCCAACCATTGATAAGGGGTTTTTAGAAGTCCGGTCTAAGAAGGAAGGCGGTAAACTTGATGGGGACGCAGTCGGAACAAAGTTCTGGAGCCCTGATTCTGTTCCAGATATCGAAGTCATGAGTTGCTGTAAACTATCCTGAGTCAGAAGTTGGTTGCCACTTCCTTGATCTTCGTTTGTCTCACCGATTTCTTCTTTGATTTCGATTATTTCTGGGACAGGGTCTTCTGATTTTACAGGGTCAGGAGGAGGTTCAGCAATGGGCTGAGTAGCTGGAGGCAGTATGGTGGACAAATTCTCTGAAGATTGGGCCAATGTTGTGTGCAATGTGGTCGTTGGAGTAAGAGAGTGGACTAGAGACGATTCAGTCGAGTTATTAGTTAGTATTGATGTAGTTGGCAATATAGAGGATTGGACGACAGACTGAGGTTGTATAATTGAAGTCTGAGGGGGAGTGACAAGTGTTTTCAGTTGTACAGACTGCTCCATTGGTTCAGATGCTTCAATGCCTCGTACTGCTGCAGTTTGAAGTTGCTGTGATGTTATCTGAGCATTAGTTATCTCTTGATTTATCTGCTCCAACTCAGCAGATAACTGTGATCCGGTTACAGTAGTGTCTACCTCCATTGAGCCTGATAGAATATAAATTCAGTAAGGGAGATGCTATCCAACTATCACTATCAAAACTATTCCAGGATATGAAAACAATTCTCAGGGCGTCTACTGTCTAGATCTCTTGAGGATATAGTACCTGATAGATTCCCAGCTAAAGGATTAGGGGTGTGCACTGGTGAGATGTCCTCAATGTCATCAATTTCTGTACTTGCATCTGAGACAGCTTCAATTACTGGAGCTAGATGTTGAACTGAGAGGAAATGAGCCATTAACTTTAGAGCATGCATCATAGCATTCTACAAATTGAGAACATTCATTCCACAACATAATAATTCTTCACATATTACCTATAGAGATGACTCTGACTGCTGTGTCTAATAAAAACATCAAAAACTCATTATCACTTTTCTGATTGAAGTGAAATTCCTGCTTTTGCTTGAGATAAAAGTTGTGTACATCAGGGTTGTAATAAATAGGGAAGGGACCAGCAGCAGAAGCCATGGTGGGTGTTGAAAACTAAACTCTAATCTGAATAGTTCAATGATGAAAATAATAACAATAATACGTTTTAGATTGGGTACATTATAGTGGCACATCAACTCATATGAATGTACAGCTGTGCCATGAGATCAAATACAAAGGAGAGTTAAGCCAACTCCACCTATTGATATTAACCAATAGAATGGTAATGACGCAAATTATATGGTGACAAAACTTTTTGTTCAAAAAAAGCATCAAATGAGATAGTAAGACCCCATTCATGAGTTGTCAGACCATTCTTAAAAATGCACAAACTATTCAAATTGTGGCTTTGTAGACACATAGTTTAATCTGAACACTTCTGAATGGACTATTCAATCATTTACGTCAAAATATATTCAATTGATTTGTGTTTTGTTCAAGAAGAACGACTGGTTATAAAGTCATCAACATCTTTTCAATGAATTGAATTAATTAAATTAGTAAATAAAATAACAAAAAAGCTGTTATTAGATTAAAAAAGTTGTTATAAATAAAAAGGTGTCATTTCCATCACTGATAGTATTATGTTGAGGCATATTGGGCTACTTTTTGTAGGATTTCACCCTACCCTTGCTGGCGGGATTTTATCCCTGGCAAGAATGAAAATTGCGCGCACCGATGGTAAGGTGAAATCCTACAATTGTAGGATTTTACCCTACCGTCGGTGCGCGCGATTTTCAATCCGCCCCGACTTGCCAGGGATAAAATCCCGCCAGCAAGGGTAGGGTGAAATCCTACAATGCAATCCTACAAGTGCAGTGCAGTAGTGCAGTTATATCATCAGCATTCAGCTTCCATTGCCTGGCGATGCTAGGCCCAGCTGACGCGAGCCGCGAAGCGGCGAGCGACAGCGAGAATGATTTGCGAGAATGATTTGCGGCGCGCGCGCAATGAAATTCTCGACAGGNATAAATAAATAAATAAATAAGAGTATAATGATGCCAGCATCATCACAAATCGCCCCTCAAAATATCAAAGACCTAACAAATTAAAAGTAATAATTTAGTTAAAAATATCAGTTATTCCATCGTCACAAATATGAGTAAAAATTTAAATTACAAAATTGAAAGTTTAATTTAAAGAAAACACAATAACACTACAATACATCAATAAATATTGATAAACTTCTTTTGTGCTACAAAAGGATTGTTCATAAGGTAATTGTTATGCTCAATCTTCTTTTCTAAATAGCTGCCACCTTCTATACGACTTAAAACTTCATTTGATAATTCCCAAAAGTTACCACTATCACATACACCCGAACAAATGGTCCGGATCTTATGATTCTCCAATTTACTTTTAAAATCATTCATCGAGGTGGCATTCCTAACATCACTTGGAAGCTTATTCCAATACATCATAACACGATCGTTAATAAAATTCCTAAAGAGACGTGAAATTTGTGTACCTTTGCTCTTCCTAGGCTTACACACTAAATTCATACCAGATCTACTAAAGTTGAACACGCCACTCAAACTAGACACTCCATTACAAATTTTGAAAACTTCAATCAGATCGCCCCTCGATCGACGCTCAGCATTGCATTAGCTGGTTTATTTGTCATTATGTCATAAATACATTTTTATGATCATGATTTGTCAGTTCATGAATTTCAAAATCTCAAAGCTTTGTAGTTTGCGACTTTTTTGGTTCTCAAAGAAATAAAAATCATTAAATTTGAATTTTAGTTTCTATTCATTTTCTACATGCTAAGTCATGCTTAGTGTTTCTACATGCTTATAGTGTTTATGATGTAGTTTAAATGCTGGGTTTGTGGCCTGTGTATTATCAGAAATTCAGCATTATTAAATAATGATCTGTCATTTACAAAGACTCCAAATACTCCAAATCATCAAGTTGATGATTCATGAAGTGTAGATAAAAATAGAAGTAATGGAAGCCTCACAATTTGTATTTATAACAGGGCTCCTATAATTCTAAATTTTGATAAATCATGAATCATGATTCATGAATCATGATTCATGATGGTTATTTTATAGAAGATAAGACTGTTCAATTTCAACACCTGTTGTATGAAAATCAGATCTTACAAGGGCCAAGGCAACCCATCTTATCTAAAGCATTAAATTCATATACTTTGGAATATACAAACCTACTGAAAAAAGGCTGTCAGAATATTGCTTTGAATACTGAATGGACCTTTTATCTAGTCATGTAAGGATCTTGAAAATATTATTCTTGAGGACCATCATGGCATCATGATAAGATTTTGGCCATACCTATTCAAATTGAACAAAATTACTCATTGTTTATCTGACTTGAACAATTTTGATTATGTCACCACCCATCTTTTTTGCTGGACAAAAGTGTCAATTAAACTATGCAACTGAATTTATGTGATCTCATGATAAAATAAAAACTTTCACCTTATTTCAGTGAAAATGGTGAAATGTTTCGATAAGGAAGAAAATAATATCAACCTTGACCAATATGATCACAGCAAAGTGAGTACCCACCATTGTTCATATTTTGATTTAAACACAGATTTTCGTGTACTCATAGTAAGATAGTGTGTCACTGTGAACCCCATCTCTCAATAGTATTGAGAATTGTTGAAATATTGGATAAGTGGTAGTGCCTAACACTGATTTTTTGCAATATAACCATTATCTTAAAGGTACCTGTCAAATTATTCATGTCCAATCATTGCAGTACAAGTTGCATGCCAGTATACAGTGGCTCTGTGGCTTCATACCCTCCTACCACAAGGACGCTGTCAAGAATAATGTCAGACAGAACATAGATTTCCTCCCCCTGCCTCCCAAAACCATTGCTGTGAGTTCAAACTTTGTCTCCCATGTACCTTTGTAGGGAACCAGGATGCTGTTTACACAAGTTGAATATGGTTACTTTGTGACCTGTGCATACCTGTAACTGACAACTGTGTTTTGCCTTGTAATGTGTATACACTATGCATGTGTATAGTGTATATTGCATACCTACATTTCACATTAGGTTCTTGTTTTGATTTCATGACTGCATCCGACCTCTGTCATAAAATAGCAGCTTGTGCTCTTTAGTTGCTTACTTTGTTATTTTCAATATGAAGAATGTCATAGTGTGCTAAAATGCATGTTTTATACAGCTTGCTTTAAAAAATAACAATATATATAACATGTTAAACTGTGACTTTGTTTAACAATCACATTTGTGTTCAAAGAAAATTGTGGTTAATATCCAGTTTGTGTAATGATAAAAGAGTGTATTCTAAAAGAGTTAGTAAGTAAATAAGTAGTATTTAAAGAGGTCAATATATGTTGAAGTTTGGACTCGGGACATAGCTCTCCTAAAAACGCACTACATTTGTTCATGATTAATCAGCTGCACATTCATATAGACGTTGCTATCGATGGTAGCAACGTCGTCTTGCCATATAATAAGCAGGCATTGTCCCAAACAGACATCAATCTGTAAGTCTGTAGAACCCACAGATTATGATGCAAGGTTTTAGGACAGAATCATTATGAGTTAAGGGTCAAGAAACTGGTGATCTCTCAAACGTTGAGGCAGTACATGCTATATGTGAACTGTGTACTGTGTTAACTGTTAAATTCTAAGGTGGAAACAAGGTCCCAATCCAAAGTCCACACGACAGCATGATGCAAAGCGATAGAACTACCGGCTTTCCTCTTCACTGAGCTGCATTGCAACCATCACTATTATGAGGCTATGTTGCATTATTCAATAAAAATTAGCATATCCTGGTCTTTGGAATCACAATTCAGCTGTTTTTATATTATCCCATTTTGCGAAGATTTATGCGCCCAATCTTGTATGTCCCCACTTTGTGACAAGTTTGTTCCATTTCGGGGAAAGATCATATGTATGCGAACAGCATACTGTTTACGGAGGGCGCGATGCAAATGAGATGTATTGATATGATTTTGTGTGTCTCTAGTGTGACAAACTTGCTGCATGCGCGCGACACGGCGCGCACCGAGTCTTAGCATTCATATCATTGGTCGCCTGTCGAATATAATTACTAAGTTTCAAAATTCACTCAAATTAACTATCTCACACCCAAATTTTGGCATTATATTCAATCTTCAAAGGAATTCATCCTCTCTCAAAGCAGTTAGTTTATCCAGTAGTCACATTCTTGTTTCTACTACTAGCTGTACTACTAGCTGTACTGTGTTTTTGTCAGTTACTATGGACAGTAATGAGTAACTATGCCACGAATTGATATGTTCGATTGATGATACTATAATAGTGTGTATTACTATAAGCCCTGTGTTCCCACAGGGTAACGCAGTGTGGCGTGACATAGTGGCACTGCTGGTGTCGTGTGAAGCGTATCGGTGTGCATCGTTTGCTATATTCGGACCCCCGGCCCCCACAAACCACTGGCAGGTCATACAGGTCAGTATAATTACAGTGTATCTGCTCATGTAGTCGTGTACATGTCTATGTTATGTCAGTATTAGTGTCTACCCCCCCACACACACACAGACACTATCGAGACACGGGTTTTACGCTGTCACTGAGGATGGAAGTGGAGTGGTTCACAACTCTCTCATCACAGCCAACCCTTTCAACCAGGTACAGCACCCATGTATCGCCTGGTATCTCCTAGTACAGCCTGGTATCACCTGGTGCAGTCAGGTATCACCTGGTGCAGTCAGGTATCACCCGGAGTAGTCAGGTATCTCCTGGCGCAGGGCCAGATTAACTATAGGTATAACTACTAGCAGATATGTATAACTTCAGCCAAGTGTTGTTAACACCATGTAGAGAATTAACGAGGTAGATCAATCTTCTACCAGTAGATCTAGGGGCAGTCATGCTTCGGGTGTAGTAGATTGGGAATTTCAGTGAATTCCTACTTACGGTGATGTTTATCCCAGGGGAGTCACCTTGCTGTGATCGACTGTCTGATGCAGGGATACGCGTGTAAACTGGTGACAATTCCTCGTGTTGTTGCAGTTGTCAGGTATTGGACTGGGCACTGACATGCGCACTGGGAAGCAATATGATTGCCTATATCTCTATGCTCAATGCTGAAGGTATCTGTCCTTTCAGGAATATTGGGACATTCAACGCATCTCAGGAACTGCCCTTCGATTTGGAGGACTCGCTCGTACTATGGATCAATAAGGTAATAACACACTGACGTGTGTCGTGAACTAGGGATTAATTTTATAGGATACTTTCGGGCCATACATTGAATCAGCTGCATGTCTTCAATGGGAAATTCCTGATCTCTGACTTGTTTCCGCCTAGGTGTGTCGTAAAGTGAGTGTTGATATGAAGCACGCACTGGAGACAAAGAAAGGGAATCTGAAACTGGGACTGGTCCATCCCTCCTCCACACCTCTACCTCCCACCATACCACGTGAGAACAAGAGGGGGATTTCGGGGTCGGGGGAATTTGGGGTGTAAGGGACGGGGGGAGAATAGATTAGGGTCGGGAGGATAATTTACGAAGGCAACCACAGTTATATCATTTCTGTTTCCAGAAATTGTTGACTTGATACAAGACATTGGAGATGGCCAGTGTCTTGGCGTGCTGGTACACAGGCACTTACCTGAAGATTTACCGCTATCAGGTAAGGTTCAGGTCAAAATACCACAATCTCGCTAATTATTCGCAGATCATTCTAAAGTATGTCACTCTTCCCCCAATAACTCACGAATACCCTCCCATGATCAGCACTGAAGTTTGGCTCGACGCTGTCACAGAGCGAAAAGGCGGCTAACCTGGCTGCCCTAAGGTTTGCCATCATGACAGGTCTTGGTGCATCTTGGTTCCCCATTTCCCTGGAGATGCTGCTCAACCCCAGCTTCACTACAAAAGCAAATGTCATTGCTTTCATCAGTGAGCTCTTCTGGAGATTTGAGGTAAAGAGTGGAGTATCGACCTATTTGATAGAGTCTGATTTTGTTTTACAATAACAAACTATTATAATTCATGATACGTCAGGTAAAAGGGTCGGGCCGCAACAAGATGAGCTCTGACTTGTGGATGAAGGAAGAGGAGAAGGAAGGGTTGGAGAGTGTTGAGACACGTGACATGAACTGTGCTGCTGCGGCTACTGAGATAGCACAGCACCTCACCAAGTACCCAGTATCACTCACCCCTCAGATCGGTCATGTCCCACATGAGGTGGTAGACCCACCTCCACCATCAGAGATGAGCCCACCTTCCGCTGCTACTGCTGTGCAATCTACCCCACCCCGCGAAAATGAGTAAGTGTTCGTGGCATATTGCCAGGTATATTCTGTGGGAATTGCGAGATATTATGCAGCATGTGGAGTTGTCAAAATTTCTTGAGATAAACACGAAGCTGCATGAATGATAAGTCACGTTAAACGTATTTCAGGGCTGATGGTAGTCTATCCCAAATCGACATCCAGTATCTCAAGTCATCGACTGGTCGAACTCCCGAACCCTCACCTAACATCACCATGACAACTACTCCAGCTGTGTCCAGGGCATCTGCTGATAAAACCCCGGCCCTCCGACCTCCCACTATCCCATACACTGACCCTGTCTCCACAGATTGTAATGTTCCACTGAGTGGGAGACAGAGTGGGAGACAGAGTGGAGAGGTGGTGGATTCACAGCCGGTGTCCTCGTACTCTCCAGAGTCCAGACTCATCAAGTCTCCCAAAACAAGGTCGTCTCTAACTACACTTCAGAGGGCCCCTACTTCTCCACTTGGAAGAGGTACACCTTCTCCTGTTACCAAGACATCGGCATCTCCCGTTACCAAGAGACCAGGATCTTCTCCTGGCAAGACACCAGAATCCCCTACTGTAAGGGCATCAGCATTTTTCACCAAGGGTCCAGGATCCCCTGTAGCAAAGGGTCCAGGATCCCCTGTAGCAAAGGGACCGGGATCACCTGTAGCAAAGGGACCAGGATCACCTGTGCAAAAATGCAAGAGACCATCTCTTCCCGAAGCTCTAGCCAGCAGTTTCAATGCACCAAGCCCATCTCAGCCAGCACGAGCCTCGTTGGACCCCCCAGTCCGATCATCAGTCCCTGCCCCCCACACTGGCCCTCAGGTGATCCGAGCACCCCACATCGGTCCCCCTCCCCCAGAATCAGCCTCTCGTGAGAGTCTCAGTACTGTATCGGGGAAAAACCCCACCCCAGATCCACTGGAGTCAATCCCTGACTCGGAATCGTCGACAGACGAGGTTACTCGGAAATATTTCCGAGACCGGAAGTCGAGTGACGATGTCTCGTCGGTTTCGTCATCATCATGTCCGGAACCGAGTTCGGGGAATCATACTGATTCAGGTGTGGTGACATGATCAACTAGAGAAACCATGAAATTGAAACTGATCAAGTATTTTTGCCCCTTCCCCGTTTAATCCAGATGTATTCACTCACAAGGTCCTCATTTCAGATGTTTCTGACGAAGAGAAAGAAACGAAAGAAAATGGGCACAGCAAGACGTAAGTAATAACTCCACTCTCTCTCCCTCTCTCTTAGACAGTGGATTCATCAACATTATCCAAACCTTCCTCAGCGATGGAGGGTCCGATAAAAAGGTGATCAGCAGCGGGGGAGGAGAGGCTGCTCGGAAAGTGAGTGTGACGGGTGAAGACATGGTGGAGGAAATGAGGAGGTCCGAGGAGAAGAAGAGAGACTTCTACACAAACATCGCCAAATGGGTAGAATCGGTGAGATAGTGATTATATAACTCACACACAGACACTCACATGACGAAAATACACACAAGTCACAAATAGACACTCAAACATATCACATACAATCATACTACAACCCAGTCACAAACACAAACAGAGACACAGACACCGGCATATATATAATGCTCGACATTTATATCTAGGTGAACGAAGAAGCTGAAATGGAGGCTGTGGACAGCTCCGGGGATCTGACTGACCATCTGAACCGAACTATTGATTCCCACTTCTCGAAGAATGTGATAGATTCTCGCTTTGGATCAGGTGTGGGTGCAAGCTATACCATCAGCAAGGAGGATAAGGAGGCTGCTAAGGAGCGGGGTCTACCTGTCATACCCGTGACACCCGCTCCAGCAGACCCTGACAGAATAAAGGTGAGGGAAAGGGAGGAGCATGGAGTTTACCCGGCTCGTCACAGAATGGATTGGTTTGAAAATAGGTTATAGTATGTCGAGAATATCCCAATTGCTTAACAGTGACTCGCCCTAGCTTCACTTGCCCCATAGGAAGATTACATGCTCACGATTCAAGAACGAGATGATGCGATACGGAAAGCTCAAGAAGAGGAAGAGAGAAAGGTTGGCAGGCACCCAACCTATTTTCTATTTCGGAGTTGACAGTAATTGATACCAAATTCCGTTAACAACTAATAACACTTTTAATTATCGAATTCTGTTTACACACAGAAACGTGAAGAGTTGGAAAAGAAGAGAGCAATGGAGGAGAAGCTGGCTGAAGAGAGGCGATTGCTCGAAGAGATGAGTGACTCCAGCAAGGGGAAGAAGGGCAAGAAAGGAGGGAAGAAGGGGGCGGATAAGGAGGGCAAGAGTTTTCCACGACGCCCTGCTAGTGCCGGGTCAGGTAAAGGGAAGGCTGGAGCTAAAGGGAAGAAGGGTCAGATAAAGGATGATATGTCCGTGAAAAGTGAGAAGATCTCCAGATCTAAATCAGGTGCGATATACAGAACACGTGACAGGTGGCACAACTCCAACCTATTCAATATCGTTCTAACACACACGTCACCTCCTTCCTGCAGTGAC
This sequence comes from Beroe ovata, assembly GCA_946803715.1. NCBI lineage: Eukaryota > Metazoa > Ctenophora > Nuda > Beroida > Beroidae > Beroe > Beroe ovata. The sequence goes on along the minus strand of CAMPET010000024.1, from coordinate 132,559 downwards.
GGGGAAGGGTGACGGTGGTGCACCCAAGAGAAGAGTGAAGTCCGCCCGGAGAGCTGGGAAAAGTGTCTCCTTCCTGGATGAGACGGTCGCCGCACCGGTTGTGCCTGTCATCGACCTCGTACCGAAGGAGGAAGTCATTCCAGATGGGGTGAGTCATGAGTGGTTACTGATGCATCGTGAGTGATGACTGATGTGTCATAAGTAATATGGCTGATGTATCATAAGTGATGACTGTATTCGATGGATCCGATAGCTCCATAGTGGACTTATTCCCCCATGTAGGTATGTCCGTTTAAGAAAGACACGCGTGTGATCGGCGAGGACAGGCAGTCTAAGGAGAAGCTCGCGTACTTCGTCCCTCTCAATGACTCAGGACTGGGGGTGGGGGCGGGACCTGTGCTGCAGGACAAGCCCGTGCTAAATATCCCGGAGTGGCAAGGAGACGGCCAGAGTGGCTCGGAGGATAGTCTTCAGGCGATGAGAAATTCGGAGAGTGTGAGTTCCATGTAGTGTATCTTTGCCTGACTGCAGTAGTGTATGATATGAGCCAATAACTTGTTCTTTGCTCTTCATCATAATGGCTGTCTTCACGCAGGCGTCGGACAGTGAGAGTGCTGCTGAAGAAGAAGAAGAAGAAGAAGAAGATGATGAGGAAGTATTGGAGGATGAGAGAGAGGGAGAGGGAGTGAGCAACAATGAGAGCTCTCCAGAGGAGAACTTCAAGCATATCCTTGCTTCACTTTCACCTTCAAATGTAAGGGATGACACATGTCAGAGTTCCTGGTTAAGCACCGCCAGGCGCGGGTGCCACTCTCACAACCATTATAACCGCGTGTTAACACTGCATTCTTAACACTACTCCCTCCCTCATGTTAACACCATATCATGATGTTGTCAGAGGGAGACAGTTGTGAGGTATGAATCGTTGAAGGAATCACGTACCCCCTCCACCCCTCCTCCAGCTGACTCGAAACAGCTTCTCCTCCGATTACATATGATGGAAAAGAGGAAAAATATCGAAAATAACAGGTACTATCAGTTTAATGAGGAACAAATAGGTACACGCGGGTAGAAATTATTCATTAACCAACAGAGGCATACTCAATGAGAAATTTCAGTGGGAAACTCCATAGACTATGTCCTTGATCCTATAAATTCTAGAATAATCAGCAATAATATTCAAGGCGGGGGACCGAGAATTGCTAGATCTAAATGGGTTTCTGCTCTGTAGCTGAAGTAGATAAAACTTATCGAGTCACAACTGGTCCAAGATCTATAGTCACAACTGGTCTAAGATCTATAGTTATCTGTATAGGGTCACTATAATGATACGCGGGCTCTATAATAACGCTGTTTCAACACGATGAAAAGAATGGGTACTTGTCCTGAAAGCGCTGGATGAACGATGTTCTCTTACTGGTCGACTCGCTCTCTATCCTAAGGAGGGGCATCTGTACCAGCTCCAGTGGCGACATGCCTGTCTCAAGCGCCTGGCACAGGTTCAGAATCTGACCTCTGATTACCGAGCTCTGTCGCTGGAACTGATCCTTATCAAATCCCCTGTCCAATTTGAACAACTCGTGAAGTTCGTCTATCATCTCCTGAATCAAGTTCAAGTCTTTCAGTTTGTGGAGGATAAGGTTCTTGGTGGCTTGAGAGAAGGGCTTGTTGGCGTAGGGCAGCCACGCCCAGTAGTATGGGTAGGCTCGCCACTCGTCAGGATGTTTGAAGGGGAAAGCTAGTCCGTTATCTATAGCAGCCACGGATATGCATTGTTCAGGGGCTGAACCATCCTTATCATACCTGATCAGCCAGTTGTCATTGCCCCTATCAGTGTTCCTGATGATATAGTCCAGACAGACTAACCTCTCAAACAGTCCCTGGAAATATGTTTGAGTGTCAGGGGCTGGAGGTGAGTCTTGGAACCGCCGTATCCAGCTGTCAGCGTCTCTGTATCCCTGGACAAACTGCTGGAAACTCCCCACTTTGGGAGGTAGTCCTGTCTTCATCTTCTTCCCCAGTGAGTCGGGGAAGTGATCAGTTGCAAACTTCACGGATCGTGCTTTGGCTCGGTCTATCGCCGTGTAGTTGAATGTTTCACTGGCCAGAGCAACTACCCTCGTCTTAGGGACGACGTTGAGGTTGAGTTTAGAATCGACCACACTGGCGCCCGCCTCGGACATATACCCCTGGTTGGGAATGAGACACGACCTCCCAAAACAGCAGGGAAAACACATCTTCTGCAACCACTTTGTCCACTTTGGGTTCAGTCGCCCGTACGGTTCCTCATTCTTTGGTTTGAACACGCCAATAATCACTCTGTTCGTATCCCTGACGAAATAACTCCCGCTACTACCCTGGTATATCCTCTCGGGGAGGATGCCCATCTCGATAGCGCCCTCTGCTTCCTCCAGGAGATGGTAGAAGTCGGGATCCTCGCGTTGGAGGAGCGGGATGTTGGCGAGTCCCTCGTCAGTGAGGAGACGACGCTGCTCCGCTGAGGACTCCTCAGCTATGGGACTGCGAGGAGTAAACGTGTGTTACATATTGGTATTGTGTGTGTGTGTGTGTGTTACAGTTTGGAGTGAGGAATATGGAAATGGAATGTGTGAGTGAGGGAAGAGGAATAATTGACAGGGTAATGGTGGGAGGATAGAGTGAGAAGTATAGGGTCTACAGTCTAAATCAGATGTGTGGCTACAGCAGGCGCTGTGTTTGTGAGATACACACCAACCGAGTGATTAGTACACACACTATGTACAATGTACAATGTACTTGTATAGTATTGTATACATATTGTTTACATTGTATAGTGTATACATTCACCTGAACGCGGTCCGCCCTCTCTCATCCCCACTCGGCAGGGTGGGTGTGGCAGGGGGTGTGGTCAGCAGGTATGAATCCCGTCTCTTGTCCCTCAAACCGACAGCAGACACCCCGTACACCTCGTGGAAGTAGACAGCCTGTTCCTCGGCAGTGGTATCCGTGGTTTGAGCGGTACCTCGACACAGGAAGAATGTACGCTGCTGTCCGTGTGGGGTCATGCTCTACGACATTATAGGGAGAGAGAGAAGTCACCGCCTGGGTTTTTTAGTATATAGAGGTCTTGCTAGAAATTGGGAAATTAATGAGAGGGTCTGGTGCGTTTTGTACAGTACGCTATAGATATCTTACGTCATAAAATAACTTTAGCCTTGGGTGGGATAGTGCAATGCAGGAGGGACAATGGAACAGGAGTGAAAAAGATTTGAATAATGTAATTTGAGGATACACGCGTCCTTCAAAATTCAGAATAACTGAATCAAAGTTTACAAAGTGCAGTGAACTATAATGTGACAGATAAGTATAAAGTGAGGCATTATACCAGTGTATAGAGTATCATACGTTAGCACACAATGACACACACACACACACACACACACACACACACACACA
>CAMPET010000024.1:103317-129118 GCA_946803715.1 Beroe ovata | reverse complement strand
ACACACACACACACACACACACACACTCACACACACACTTTGAACTTTGTAGATTACAATAGAGGCATTGTTATCATATGGAGTTCGAAACGGGGTATGGCGAATTTGCATTGAGACCATTACGTGGGACTTTCAAGAGAGTTAGAATAACTCTGTATGCTTTGTATTGCTGGTATGCTTGGCTGAGTTAATCATGTGCCTCTATAGGCTTTGGATACATCTCGTTCCCTTAGCTCGATGGGCATGGTAGGCAATCAAAACGAAATATTTCGATCACATACCAACCACAGTGCCCACTACCAACCACAGTGCCCACCACCAACCATCTGACCACTTCGAGTGACCATAGATCACGTCAGAAAAAAAGTTGATAAGTTTTCAATGAGATTCTCATGATAATGAGTTTCTCATAATTTACCGCTATATGGAGACGTCATTATAATGGAGCTAGAAAAATTTTATTGAAGTAGAACTTCTGAACGTTATCATCTATCGTTCAAGAAGTAGAACGAAAAAAAATATTCGAAAAATAGGAGATGAATCATTGTGAAGCAGGTGACTGACGGGCTATTCCAATCTTTTGCAAAAGACTTTAGATACTCACGAATAAGATTTAATAGATCTATCAAAGATTTATTTTCTTCCCTTATGTTGAATAAAATGAACCATTTAAAGCCGCATTATAAAAGCAGCCTAAGAATGCATTTTACAATATTTCTAACCGATTTCGCAATGATCCAAGGTGATGATAAGAAGCTTAGATTCCCATTGCTATTTTTTTGTCTCGTTAGAGATGGACTGATTTCAGCAAGAAGCACCACAGGTAAGGATTAAAGGGGCGGGGTCTACATATATTCTTGTTTTTTGTTTCTTCGAAAATCTTCTTAACAAAAGACAAGAAATAGTTATATCATATGATCTTTCGAAGGTATAAGATTTTGATGACCTGTCGATGATTCATCCTAGTCTCAGATGATAACATGATATGATTTTCAGAAGATTGCGCCATTAAAGAGTTTAACGGGTTCTTGAAGATGATCTGTAATGATGATAACGACAATTCCAGATACTACAAATGTCTACAGTCAAATGAAACATACACAGTCACTGTAGACCTAGCTGGGCGGATGCATGGTGTTTTCATGAGCAACTTGTGTAATAACGACTCAATCAGTTACCAAGCTTGCGGTTTTGGTGGAATAAAGCTTGAGCCATCAAATCTCGGTGAACCCTTTCCAGAAACAGAAAAAGTCGAATCCTTAGAAAAAGGAGGTTACCCTTGTGGGCACCTTTGCGCCAATGAAGATAATGATGAGTATTCTTTGATCGACAATTTTCGATCAAGATTTTGTGCGGAAACCTTTAATGGCCTCAGGGTATGTAGTGGTTCGGATCATGTGCCATGTCAAGACTCAACAAGACTCTGCGATGGAATTGTTAGTCATGATACTGCGTGGGGTGAGAAGGAATTTAACTCTTCATTAGATACTGAAGTTTATTGTAACGGCTTTGTCTATGGCATTTTATGCAAAACAGGAACTCAATTTGGCATAGCAGCCCGTTTCGTGTCTTCTCACTGTAGACACAAGAGCCCTACCTACAACTTATGTTCAGACAACCAGGACCAAAACCTCTGTAATTCAACCGATTCATTGAGTTATTGTCAATCTATGGACCACAAAGATTATATGATACCGATATTCAATTTCTCGAGGTGTGGTCCTATAGGCGCAGTTAATGTATGGTCCGGTGGACGTACAACCCTAGATTTTGGACCAATTTGTGTAGGATACAGGGAGCAAACAAATTGTTCTGACCCTATGAGGGTTGGGATGTCCTGCAAAATTGAAGGGTATCCCTCAACTGTAGCAAGGCAGATTATTTGTAACTCACATTTGATGGATAGACCCCCACTTTGTGACAACGAAATGGACGTCAAATGTGTCAAACATTCCATGTCCTGCACGATTCACAAGCACCAACTTTGCGATGGTGTTGCTGACTGTGATGATGGGAATGATGAAAACTCCTGTTCAAGGGTTGTAAAAAGTGATTGTGAGAGATCAGGCTATAGTTCTTCAGACAAGTCTGTGAGCATCCCCATTTCATGGATTGGAGATAGTGAAGTTGATTGTGTAGATGGCAGCGATGAAGAGGGTGAGTGGCCGTCGTGTGGTAAAGGGGATACTTGGAGAATAAAGCGGCATGTTACCTGTTCTGAAGTTTACTTGTGTTTCACGGGTTTCATTGAGTTCAGTGACCTTTGTGATGGGAAAGATTCGTGTGGTAATGAAAATCATGTTTGCAAGATGTCCAGGAAGAAGAAAGAAATTTTCACAGAACCTATCAAGGAAGGAGTCACGGAAAGTATTGCTCATTGCGCGAAAGGTCTTGAATCTTTGGATAAGCTTGCTGGTGGATATTGTGGAAAGACTTACATGTCCTTGGGAATTTATCAGACGGTAGGCAAAAGTCTTGGGAATGATATTTTTGCCCCACAGAAAAAGGATTGGAAAACTGACTGCAACCATTATTATGGTACATCCTATGTCTACCTAAGCTGCCTGAACAAATGTGCCGCATCCAGATGCGTATTAAAAAATCCCATTAACCATTACTCCTGCACGGGCCAGTATAAGAATAGGGTCTATAGTCTTTCGAGTAGTCTTTCCACACTTACCTTTCTGCTCAAAAGTAGAAAATCCGGAACTTACCACAATAATATATTTTCCTGCAAGAATGGTGCTTGCGTAACTTTTGATAAAGTTTGTAACCTTGTTGATGATTGTGGAGATTCATCAGACGAAGCGGACTGCACAAACCACTTTCAGTGCAGAACCAGCCAAAACTACATTCCAGTTGTTAAAATGTGTGACGGCCAAATGGACTGTTCAGACCTTTCAGATGAGTGCAACAATATCTGCAATAAGAAGATGATCAATAGTAGTGTGATAGAACTATTATGCTGGATCTTAGCAATACTAGCCATAAGTTTCAATATGTTCTCTCTTCCACTGACATTCAGGGATATGCTGGTATGCAAAACAAGTCAACGCTTCAGTAATGATGCGTTTCTGTTCCTAATGAGTTTTGGCGATCTATTAGTTGGTTTTTACATGCTAGCAATATGTGTTCATAACATCTATTATGGTCGAGATTTCTGTAATAATCAGATAGAATGGCTAGTCAGTCAAACATGTTCCATATTGGGGGTTTTGAACTCTTCTGGTATCTTGATGTCAGTTTTGTCAATGCTGGCTTTGAGTGTCATCAGAGCAGCTAACATATCAGAGGACATAAGTTTCCCTACACCCATTTCCCGTGGAAAGGTTGCTACGAACATATTGGCAGGTGGGATGGTCGTTGTTTTGTCACTCCTAACTGCGGTTCTACCGTTGATAGACAGATTTGAAGATTACTTTGTCAATGGTCTGTATCATGGCTCGGAGAACCCTCTATTCTTTGGTTCGTCCACCAAGAGTGAGCACAAAGATATCCTAGAAGCATATTATGGAAGATTGGGAAATGATGATTTAAGCTGGGATGTAATCAGGAAACTCACATCCGCCATGTTTTCACATGACTATGGTGGTGTTGAACACACAAAACTCCAATTTTATGGAAATGATGATGTCTGTGTTTTCAAGTACTTTGTCAAGACTGATGATCCTCAAGTGATATTTGTCTGGGCATGCCATGTCATTCAGATAGTCGCTTTCCTGCTTATGTCAGTTGCTTATATCTCAATACAAAGGTTAGCCACCAAAAGTGTCGTGAGAGTGGCTGATAAAAGGGCAAATAAAAAATTTGATCAGCGAGCAAAAGCTGTCCAAAGAAAGGTAGCCCTGATCATCTTGACTGATTTCGCAAGTTGGATACCCTTTATTTTCCTCTGTTTTCTCCATACGATAGAGATTTTCGATGCAACGGAATACTACCAGATTTTTTCATTGATCATAAATCCTCTAAACTCAGTGTTAAACCCTCTGGTTCTGAACTCCAATATCACCGATAACATGGAAAAAGTGACGAAAGCTACCAAAGCAAAGATCTTATTATCAAGGAAGATGGAAATTGGTATAGGAGCCGTTGTGGAAAACCCAATAGTTGAGGTTGAGATCGGTACAAAATTCTGAAAAGACCATCAAGTGGATGAAGATTGGGAAGTTGATGTCAAGTATACATGTTTTGGCAAGACAGTAGAAAATTTATCAAAAACTTTTGAAAAAGATTAAAGAAGAGTAAAAAATACAAATATACAAAACAATAAAAAGAGGAAAGAAGAGGATAAACTCCTATACCATAGTCTTTTATTTGTTGTTTTTTGCTGTTTTCTTAAGCTGAGGATTCCTAAGTTACCGTGTAATCACTTAACCTATGATGATTGTGACTCTTTGCGAGGACAAACAGCAATGCTTGCTTGACTATACTAGTTGACTATAGTCTGTTGACCATTGATGCAGCTCTGACTACAATCAAGGACATCTATTCTGTCATCATCTAAGTGAATAGCTGTAAGAAGACACGAGAAGGATTTGCTTCTTGAAAGCAAAGGTACTTGAAAGGAAGTACTAAAGCAAACCATTTGACGATAAGTTTGATACGTTTCCTGCCTCTTATTCGCTGATAAAGTGTATTGTGTGTGTACCATGTGTTCCATTGAACTAAATCTCATAGCAATGTGTAGTAAGTTAATTGAGTGTGTGCTGTGTTGTTATGAATACCGCTAATTGGCATTGAGAATGCGAACAAAAGGACTCTTAATGGGCTTAAAATTGTAGTGGTAAATCAAAACCTTTCTGATTCTGACGTCAGTCATCACAAGAACTATGACGGTAGCAGCTATAACAATAAATATCTCGTAATTTCTACCATGCACTCGACTTTGGCCCTACATTATCGTAAACCACTCCCGTTAAATGTGCGGGCACCTGTGTTATATATCCATAGACACATAACAATGGTCAAAAACAAATAGGAAGAAAGTGTTCACAATTACAGGGAAACATAGGTTTAACATGTGAAAAATGCTCAACATCAAAAGTGTGTGAGTATAGCTGAGAAAGGAGGTGTGAATTTGTGGAAAACATGGCGATGCAGGCAGGTAAATGAAAAATAAAGCTTTCCCCCCAACTTTTGATCATCGTGATACCAGTGGGTGACGTTTATGTTTATCATACACAGAACATGTCATTTTTCTCCCAGAAGGAACATTTAAAAGGGGGGGGTAGTTTTTCTATTTATAACTTTCCTTGTGTTCGGCATTTCCCTCCCCTTGACCCACACTTCTAACTTTCTCTCTTCTTTCCTTAGGAAGGACTCATCCAAGAAGTGGGAAGAGGAGCGATCTCTCCTGAACCAACACGTGTTTTACAAAGCACTGAAGAAGTCACGTGATGTGGCTCAGCAGGCTACACCCGCTGAGATAGAGTCGGAACTGGAACAAACAGACTCTCTTGATCAACTGATCCCTGTTGCCCGACATTCACTCTATAACACCAACGTTCACAAGCAATGTACGTCACGAAAAATATTGAATGAAATAAGAAAAGCTCTACCACGGTGGTAGAGTTTATACTTTCTTCCCTGCTCAGTGATTCCATTTCAAACTGGTAACGTGCGGCAGCATGATACCACGTTGTCATAACTCTTCTATCATCAGGTTGGGACAAGATAGACAAAGTGACGGTTGAAGCTGCAGAAACTCAGAGACGTGAGAGTGATGCTGACACCTCCCAACTAGGCACACCCCCTAGTATCACGAGCCCTACGACGGGAAGTTTCCCGCCAAAAAGCCCGCCCAAAACCCCAGAGAGTGACGCAGAGTGGATCATGAAGCCGGAAAGGGAGGCTGGTTTGTCGGAGGGAGTAACTCCACTCCGTGTCTCAGCCAGTAGCCGGGGCAATAGCTGTAGGGGAAGCAGGTAGTGTGTCTCCCATGTCACGGACAATCAACCGGCCGATGATTCACCCATCGGTCAAACACTCACTCACCTCGATCTAGCGTCAGGGAACTTGACTTAATGTAACCCCTCAGTCACTCGCAGTCACTCAGTCAATCACTCACTCAGGGAGGGCCAGGATAGTCAGCTGATAGCGGTGTTTAACGACTACGAGGAGCTACTCACCACCTCACCACCCTCCTCCTCACCCGGGGGACAGAGATCTGTCACCAGGAAACCCACTGCCATGCAGTATTTCTACGGGCTGGAGGAAACGGTATGAGAGATTATAAGTGGTGACTGGCATACCAGTAGATGACATTATTTGACAGAATCCCTGCTTGTTCTTATGTTGTTCTTATGTTGTTGAATCTGTTTCCTGCTTGTCTGGTGTGTCATCCACTTATCACCAATCACCACGTGTCTTTGCCAGGAGCCGGATGATAAGATATCACTGAAACGCCAGCAGTTCTTCGTCGCTCAGAAGAAGAAGCAGGAAGAAATCCGTGCGCGGAAAGAGTTGGAACAACAGAGAAAGCTCCAGCTGATCCGTAACCAGGGCCAGCATCCTGATCTCCCGCCCGAGGGAAACCTCGTGACACGGTGTCCCCGACCTAAGTCCAGCCGGATACGGGTCGTGAAGGTGGGGGAGCAGAGAGCTGTGTCAGCGGCGCCCGCCGTCATGTCATGCAGGACTCCCAACTATGAGGATGATAACAGAGTCATGCGGGTAGGAGCACATGTGATACTTGTGTAAAGTGGTTTGTTACCATGGTAACACTTATATGATATGTTAACTCATTATCGCTATTATCAGCCAATCAGAACGTCCGGAGGAATGACATATCGGAAAGTACAGGAGCCAGAGGAGGTGGATGGGTCCAAAGAACGGACTCCATCCGCTCTAAACAAGATTCCTCCCTCTCCGAGCAGTAAGAAGAGGCAGGTCACAGCTGCTAAACAAAGAGGGAACACTGCTACAGCTACAGTGAAGAATGCTGAGAAGATTAAGAGCAGCCCTATCAGTGAGTGATGGCTGGGGATTAATATGGCTACTCAATCGGTGCTGCACCCCTGTGATTCACTGCAATCGACTATATAAATATTTCATAGTCATCCACACCTGGGTCACTGCACCCAGTGATTGGTCACTGCACCTGTACTGCTAGGTCACTGCACAGTGACGTCACTGTTTCACTTCCAGGACCCCCTGCATTGCCACTTTTCGTTGCTCCAAGTGTGAAGAGTAACGCTAAAGTGATCTGTAACGCGGTCTGTTGGACCTGTTTGAGTGGTGTGCCTGATAAACCACAACAGAAGCTTGCTCTACAGGTACAAGCAGGAGATTTAGAGTGTGCAATTCACGACACAACCATGATCTACATGTGCAACCATGATCTACATGAGGGGCGAGGGCACAACCCTTCATATTTATTGATCTCGATGACAAGCTTACCTCTTGAAACACGCGTCCCAGAGAAGTCGTGCCATCTCACTCATCTCTAAACCACTCATCTCTCACAGGCGATAGCGGATAACCCGGCTCAACAATACGTGATTCTGTTTCGTGATCATATCGCCAAGAAGTTCAGGGCTATTTACGCGTGTGATAGCGCCAATGAGAAGGTATGCAGCTGATATGGGCAATTATAGTTTCGCGATAATGCAGCTGATATGGGCAATAATAGTTTCGCGATAATCAGTGATATTGATTGTATCAGTTATTATCGGCTTTTATAGTACTGAGAACTTGGTATCATGTCAGTTAATATCACTATTCAGTGAGTACCTACCTATCACTATTTACCACGACATCTATTATAATTAATTTGGAAAGAGATGTCAGTGGCTGGCATTGATTCACAAGAACCGTTATTTCAGATGTCTCGAATATTTGGGAAGGGACCTAAGACAGTGCAGCACAATATGTTGTCCCACCTTTACAAGTAGGTTACATGCTCACATCTCAGTTATACTTATTCTGTGCTACCAATAATCACCCTCTCCAGTTTCCACTCATTCTGTTCACTCATCCTCAATGCGCAGGTATGAGACCGGTTCCCGCTCTTTCTCTGATCTCCTGACCATGACATTCTCATTGAGTGTGGATGCTATAACCATCAAGAACGAACTGTGGCGTCGAGCAGGGGTCAATCCCTGTTGAGGGGCTTCCTACTCGACTCTGACTCAGTGTTCATTTCATAACTTAGATATTTAGATAAAACTGTGAGGTATCTTATCTTGCGAGTGCATGAATAGTTTTGATCATTTATTAGATATTTGTGAGAATGTGAGTACCACTACCAATTCACAGTGCTACACATCTAGAAATGGAATTCAATCATACATAATTATAAGATTAAGTAATAAGTATAGTTATGAATTCTAACTCCATAATCTTGCAGCCGGATATGTTATCAGGTTATCTGTACGTCCACTGTTTCTTGCGCGCGCCGCGCGCGCCTTGGCCTTCAAGTTCATGAAAGGCCGAAACATGCTGTTCTGGACGCTTTCGATGAAGGCGCGCGCGCGAGAATGGTGAAACAAAGGGATCAAATAAAATCTGACAAGCCGGGTCTATCTTGTCCACTGTTTTTTGCGCGCGCCTTCATCGAAGGCCTATTTCGGCCTTCGATGAAGGCGCGCGCGGAAGTGAACAGATAGCATGGCTGATGGCATCTGTGCCGCGCGCGCAAAACGAAATTCTCGACAGGGTCTATATTGATCGACAAATGGGTCAATGGACTGTTCNGAGATTGGATGATCAGGTGGTGATATAAGTTGTTTTAACTGCGAAATTGTACCGTAGCGTCTTTTTTGTAGGATTTCACCTTGTAGGATTTCACCCTACCCTTGCTGGCGGGATTTTATCCCTGGCGGAATGGCGGATTCATGAAAATCGCGCGCACCGACGGTAGGGTAAAATCCTACAAGCGCGCCGCGCGCGAGAATGGAGAAACAAATGGATCAAATAAAATCTGACAAGCCGGGTCTATCTTGTCCACTGTTTTTTTTGCGCGCGCCTTCATCGAATGCCTATTTTGGCCTTCGATGAAGTGTGAAGGCGCGCGCGGAAGTGAACAGATAGCATCTGTGCCGCGCGCGCAAAACGAAATTCTCGACAAGCTGGTCTATATTGATCGTTGTCTGGCGATGCTAGACTGCTGATGCAAGCCGCGAAGCGTCAGACTTATTCTGTCTGAAAATAAGTTTGCGCCGCGCGCGCGCAAAACGAAATTCTCGACAGGGTCTATCATCGATCGACAATATTGATCGACAAATGGGTCAATGGACTGTTCAGCACAATCGACCAAATGACGATTAATTATTTTACATTACCACAGTTACGCATTCCAACCAAAACGAATACATTCATGTCACATATAGTGTACCGATTCTTATATCTGCGTTTAAATCTGAGCTCGGAACTCGACTCCATATTGTTGTTTGTGCTGACTTGCTGACCAAATCAGTTACCCTTGTGTGATTAAATTGGTGTAAAAGGTGGACAGGAAAAGTGAAAGCTGCTTACAATTGCTAACAGTGTGTCCTTTCCATCTTATCTGCCTTTTGAACTGATGCTTGTACAAGTCAGATTTATCTGTTATAAATTTTGTACACAATCTTAGGTTTAAAAGATGGCTTCAGCAACTATGGGATTTATTTCCAAAAACTGGTTTCTGATTGGACTTTTCAGTGCAATTCTACTTGCCCATGTAGAGCCACGAATTGGTAAAAAAGGTGGTATTCTGATGCCTGAAATAACTATCAAATATTTTGCTGTTTCTCTCATTTTCTTGAATAGTGGGCTGTCACTGAAAACAGAAGAGCTCAAGAATGCCATATCGCAGGTAATAACCAAGAATGATCCTCCATTTGAAAGATAATCCTGCTTCAGTAGTAACTGGTTTATAAATGCATAAATAAGATTCTCTACTATATTTCATATTACACTTACCTCAGGTACATCTGCATACATTCATACAGATGTTTACACTGATGTTCATCCCAGTGTTTATGCAGTTCATAGCTGTTGTTATGTATAACCACAACTTGTTGAGTGAAATGTTGATCAATGGATTCATTGTGGTCAGTTGTATGCCACCTCCTGTCTCATCTGCTGTTATTCTTACAAAAGCAGTGGGAGGTAATGATGCTGGAGCTATATTCAATTCTGCTCTTGGTAGCTTCTTGGGGATATTTGTCTCGCCATCACTTATCCTCATGACACTTGGACTTATGGGAAATGTCCCTTTCTTCAAGATATTTGCCCAGTTGTGTGCAACAGTTGTTCTTCCTATTGTCATTGGACAGTATCTCCGACCCAGAATTGTTGACTGGATGGAGAGAAAGAAGCCTCCATTTGGAACTATTGCAAGTGTTACACTGCTGTTGATAATATACTCAGCATTCTGTGACACATTCTCAAACCCTGATATCTCCCTTCCTCCTACAGAGTTATTTATTGTGTTGTTCTTTGTTATTCTGATACAAGGGTCCCTATTGTACATTGTCTTCACAGTAACCCAGTCATCATTCTGCAAATTCAGTAGATCAGACACAGTTTGTGCCATGTACTGTGCGACACATAAGAGCCTTACACTTGGAATTCCCATGCTCAAGATCATGTATAGTGGTGATCCTGCCTTGAGTTTCATCACAATTCCTCTTCTCATGTACCATCCCTGTCAAATTGTCATTGGGGGAGTGTTAGCTCCTAAATTGAAAAGTTGGATGTTGGAAGGGGATTTGAATATCCCAATTTAAGTTTCCAGTTATTGTCTATGATGCAATGACTTCCAGCAGTTTCTATTCTAAGCTTCATTATCATTTTATCTCGACCGGGACAGTTCTGTCTCCTCATTTTATTGCCTATTTGTGAGACCTTACCTTTGTTAAATGGGCACTTTGTTGAATGGTACTTATTTCATCGTGTTATAAAAAAACACTTGATCTTGCCAACTATTTTTCATGATTATGTTCATCTTTGATAAGTTTATTTATGAATGCAATATAGTTTATTTGATAGGTCTTGTATTATACATAGTGCGGTATTTCTCACGAAAGTTATATTGAAGTCTTGTGTGAAAATCAGCGTTTTTAAAAGAAAGTATTAAGTATGAATGTATGTAGCTGTTCAGATAAATTGTAGATCTTTTCATGGCTGTCTTATTGCTTGTCAGCTGATCAATGTGTAGAAGCAATGTTTTACACATGATTAAAATGGAAGATAAGAATTGTCACACTCAGTTCACGTATTTACACATGTTAATCTCAGCAAGTGCTACAATGTCTAATCCATTTGATGAGCCAAACAGTAGCAGTGGATCATCAAGAAACTACTCCAGACCTAGACCACAACCTACCTCCTACAGCAGGAGTGACAGTGAGAGGCTACAAGAGCAATGTTTGGAGAAGCAAAGGCAGATCGAGGATAGTACCACAGAGTCACTGAGATTAGTTCAAGAAACACTAAATATTGGCGCTGCTACTGCTGCTGAGCTTGAGGGTCAAGGCCGGCAGATTGATAAGATTCACGATAATCTTGTTGACATCAATCAGTCTGTGAAAAAGAGTGAACATCACGTGAGGGGTATCAAGAGTATTTTTGGGGCGTTGTGGAACAAAGCGAAAGGTCCACCAAAGGAAGAACCCAAGATTCCTCGCATCCCAGATGAGCAAAGTGCATCTCTAACGTCATCCCAAAGTGGGAGTAGGAATGTTCAGTCAGGACCTCTTTTCACTCAGGAGAAACACAGACTAGACACAGACAGAACTCACGATAACCTGCAGCAAATAGGTGTTGGGGTACAAGGACTCAAGGAAATGGCACTCAGCATGAACGATGAGCTCGAGAGGCAAAACAGGAGATTGGGAGATGTGAATAGGGAAGCTGACAAAGCCAACTTTGGAGTAAACAGCCTCAACAAGGACATGAACAAAATACTTAAATCATAGGATACTTACAGTACTTCATAATTGTAAATAATAATTGCTTTATTTGATTGAGTAGTCACCAAGTTTTCTTATCATATTTCATATTCAACTTTTTCTATGTTTAAACTGTACAATATGCAGTTGGGTGACATAAACTGAAGTTCGATGATTTTCAAAATGACTTTAGAATTAGTTATCAACTGTAATCCGTGCAGCGCTCTGTAGTGAATTTGGGTTTGTTGAAATGACAGGAGTAATTTTGAAATATCTAGTCATATTGAAATTTGAATCGTTTACCGTATAGAGACAAATGATATCTTCTACTGATTCATTTGAATATTGTTTTCGATTTATCTTTTCAGAATTCATGATTAACGCTGACAGTTTTTATAGTGTCCGTGAATCGTATCCTTGTTGCGACCATTGAAAACTTGGCACAGTGAGGTGTTAGATTGAAAGTGTTGTAACACTTACTCCCAACAATTACCACTTCATTTCATAGCACATGGATGTGATAGTAGATGGAGAAGCTTCTGAAACCGAGTCAGAGGGCGAATCTGATGAAGTTATTAGCAATGAGTCAGCGACTGTGATAGAGCAAAGCAAAACGAATGAGGTTGCCCCAGAATTAACGGATTCATCATCTGCACCTCTACCCCCCTCTCCTTTACCCTCCTCCCCCCTCTCCTCTTCTCCGCTGCCCTCAGTCACCCTGTTTGAGATGAACCTCAGGGAGAGAAATGCTGCGTTTTCCAACCAACTCAGAGGAGCAATGTCGAGTTGGTACAGCCATGCTGTGTCACGGCTGAAGCTCATGTCGTCAGAGAACAGGGTAACTCAGATTAACTTCGAGAAAGTCTTGCTGGATATTCAGGCAACGAAGAGTAGTTTGATCAGGGGTGTGAACCAGTTGGATGGAATAGTTACCTTTTCTCTCATCCCTGAGAGGTGATGGGGTACATAACTTTCCCGCGCTATGAGATGTCATTAACAGAGGGTGAAATGTGAATAGGTCGTAGTGAATTCAGAGTGGATCAAATGTCATGGAATAATTGTATTTATATGTGTGTTGTGTGTCCTATGAGTATGTGTGTCAGGATGATGTGATGAGGAATTTTAAACGATTAATTAACTATTGATGATAATTGTGTTTGATTTCTTTTTAATTCTGTTAACATCATTTTCGAAGATATCACGCGTTTTATTTCTTGGACTATCGACTTATCGATATTGAGGTATTGACCCACAAGTCCAATGCTCCTAGAAATTGCCGTGAGGCGTGATAACAGCAGCAGATATATCAAGTCACGTATAATCAGGTGGCACTGCTGTGTAGCAGGTGATTTTCTGCTTCAGCTGTCTCTGACTGCTGCAGTGCACGATGAAAACACGTCCTCACTGTTACTCACATTCCTCTTTGACCTTATGTATCCTTTCATCAACTTGTTTACTGAGTATTGGCTAGTTCGAGTACACAATACACAATTGAACCGCATTATCAAACATTTTCCTAATGATTTCCACTGTACAGGAGATGTATTGGTTGTGTTTCATCGCAGCATGCCTCATCTTTCTCCTTGTGTTGTGGAGGTACCCCACATTCTTCAGAGATGCCCGCATTGGTTTCATCAACTACAAAGTCAGGATGGGAGTAGAGCTAGTGCAAAAGTTGAAGGGAACCTTCACCCTGGTTGATCAATGGGAGATCACTGCAGCTAGGCAGAGGGACAGGCCTTGCATTGTGTTTGAGGGTCGTACCTTCTCGTTCAGTGAAGTTGAAAGGCGGTGTAATCAGTTCGCTCACTGGGCGCTGGACTGTGGGTTTGTTCGGGGTGATGTCATCGCTATATACCTGCCTAACTGTCCCGATTTCTTTGCCCTATGGATGGGTCTGGCTAAGATAGGTGTGGAGTGTGCGTTTCTGAACACTAACATCTGGGGCGACTCCCTGCTCCATAGCATCAAGACCTGCAAAGCCAGGGCAGTGGTTACTGCAGCTGAGTTAGAGCTCAATCTGACCAAGTTACAGAGTGAACTGAGTGACATACTGGTGTCAGTGTACACTATCTGTGGAGCAGGAACCAATGCTATCAACCCCGAGTTACGGTCACACTGGCCGCCACCGGCTGTACTGAGGAAGAATGTTACGTATCAGAGTCCAATATACTACATTTTCACCAGCGGTACTACAGGCCTCCCCAAAGCAGCTATCATGAAACACAGAAAGTCAATGTGGGTGGGTTATGGGTACGCAGCTCTGTTTAGATTCACTGAGGATGATCGGTTGTATGTGCCACTCCCCCTGTACCACAGCGCCGCCACCACCATCGGTTTCGGGATTATGATCACTAGCGGCTGCACGATCGTCCTCCGCAGGAAGTTCTCCACGTCGAACTTCTGGCAGGACGTGGTTGATAACAATGTTACCGTTTTTCAGTACGTGGGTGAACTATGCCGGTATCTCTGTAACTCCACTCCCTCGCCCCTCTTCTCACAGCACAAACTCCGACTTGCGTTCGGTAACGGGCTACGGCCCGAGGTATGGGACATATTCCGGGACAAGTTCAACATCCCGAATATCGGGGAATTCTACGCATCAACAGAGGGGAATGTGATATTTGTCAACCGACATAACGTTCCCTATTCTGTGGGTTTTGCCCCCTGTGTCCTCCCCTTCCTACACTGTGCCCGTATTATCAAGTACGACGTGGAAAGTGACCGAGTGTTGACCGACATACACGGCTACTGCAAGGACTGTGACGAGGGAGAGGTTGGTCTACTGATAGGGAAAATGTCGAGTACATACCCGTTTGATGGGTATGTTGGGGATCGGAGTATCACGAACAAGAAAATACTCCGGAGTGTTTTCAAGGCGGGTGATAGCTGGTTTAACACGGGTGATCTGTTCAAGGAGGACAGGGACAGGAATATGTTCTTTGTGGACAGAATCGGGGACACGTTCCGGTGGAAGGGAGAGAATGTGGCGACAACAGAAGTCGCCCAGGCGATCTCGTCCTTTGAACAGGTATATGCCTGGTTACAGTGTGTGTCTATTATACCACAACATGTACCTTTGAACAGGTATATTACAGTGTGTGTCTATTATACCACAACATGTACCTTTGAACAGGTATATTCGTGGTTACAGTGTGTGTCTATTATACCACAACTTGTAAACATATCTAGTGCCTGTATTTTACTTGTTGTTGTACTGGTTCTAGTGCTACTACTGACAGATACAATGTAAACATTGCATACTACGTATTGTACTGTACTATTATACACAATACAATGTAAACAATGTATACAATGTTCACTGCACAGGTGGAGGAAGTGAACGCGTACGGTGTACAGGTACCAGGTCACGATGGTCGAGCTGGGATGGTAGCCCTGGTGATAAATACCACGCTCGATCTGGAGGCACTGTACCAGCATATCTGTGTGCGGTTACCCTCATACGCGCGTCCCATATTCATCAGGATACAGGTACACACACACACACACACACACACACACACAAACACAACCACCCCCNAAAACACATACACACACACACACACACACACACACACACACACACACACAAACTCTAATACCAAACATATTATTTCAGGAGATGATCGAAACAACAGGAACTTACAAGCACATCAAAACAATCTTATCGCGGGAAGGATTTGATCCATCTATGATCAAATCGCCACTTTACTTTTGTGACTCGAGTATCGGCCACTTTGTACCACTAGACTTAGTTCTATATGAGAAAATTATTCGTGGTCAGGTCAAGTTATGATCAAATTTTCATATGGTAGATAGCTATAGTATTGTACATAGTATTTGAACAAGTTTAGATTTTATTTCATGTAGACGAATAGAGATTATGAATCATATCAACTCGCATTCCAATTACATTTCGCATTTTGCTCCATACGTTTTGTTTCTTACTATGACGATTGACCGGGCTTTTTTGTAATGTTTATATGGTTTATCCCCTCCCTTTTTTCTACAACATGCAGTTTACAGTACTCTCCATTTGTGATGGAGTTTTTGGCAGTATTTACGACGCCATGGGCATCACCTGCTATCTGTTTCAAATGTGAGTGACTTGACTTGTTTCTATAATTGTTTGAAGGACACATTTTATTCTTTTGGCTTATTTAAATCTTGTAGTGTATTTTGTATATGTTAGCTAAGATACTTAGATATTCATATGAATCGTTTCAAAATATGAATCGTGTCAAAATTCGCAACAGACGTTAGCTGGTTTTTGATGCTTCTATATTTGGGTGTGATCATCGATCTATTGCTAGTTTTACCGATGCATTGCTATACAAATGCCACTGCGCGCCGCGCGCGCACTTGACATGCCACGTGCGCGTAAGACACGTACGTACGTTCTGTGTCATTTGTGAAACAGATACCATTCTGAACAGTACCAAATAAAACTGTTTTGTGGTTCAGATTCAACTATAATCATGCTGAAATAAGTTAATAAGACAATCATCATATATACTCTGCTAATTTCACAACATACTGTTTCTCCGCTATAATACAGTGTATACTATACAACCTAGAATCGCCGCTTAAAATCACTGTTTCATAGTGACGCTGGCATTTTGCCAGTCAAGACTCTCAGAGTTACCCATGAGAACTTTGATCGACCTTGTGAGTGTGAATGGTTGATTGAACAGGTATGAACATGGATTAAAAGTTAATTTATGGATCTAAGAGTCTGTATAAAGCACGCTTAAATTGATAAGAAAATGAACTGGTCGATATAAAAATAACAGTCAATATAAAAATAAGTCATAGGAAATAACAATGATCATAGGAAATGTCCTGATTGTGACTGAAAGTCCACTTTCTCATCTCTGTGACGGTTGAGATGGTTCGCCATCACTAAATCACGGTTGTTTCAGCTTCAGCTTCCTTATCTTCTTCGACCTGAATTATGGAATCATGATTCGATTGTGATCTCACAAAATCTTTACGATTCCGAATCGAATTTCGACTTCTGAATCGTCGTATGAAGACTAAAATAGTTTCTTGGAGATTTGATTTCAGAGGGCTGGCAGAAAAGACTGTAACATTACCTCTCTATACATTTTCCTTCGTGCAATTTCCGATTGCCATCCTGGGAAAACAATCTCTCACAACACCCGCATTTGAACTTTTTTATCCTGAGGTGCACGTCTCTGACATGTCGCTTGCAGTGGGGCACCGCCTGGTCCCCCTTGAACACCTTAGAACACACCGGACAATGTACAGCTGAAAGAGAGTGTTTTACACGACCAATCAGCTGCTGACTCCAAGCATCCGATAATGCTGAACTTAAGGTAGATAGTTTCGTACCATGATACTTGATGAATATATAGGATCTGAAAAATTTCAGTACGAATTCACTTGAACTAAGAACTCAAATCTAAAAAAGGGAATACCCATAAAATTCTGCAATGAAATCCCCATAATTACACTTCTCAAAATCAGTTTTCACTTCTCACGATGATTAAAAAAGGTTTAACTCAAGTCGATAAAACGGTTGATAAAACTGAAAGTTCCATTCTAATCATCCGTCATATTTTCCACCGGGGCACTTTAACTGGTGAGTTTTCCGGGTGCTGTCTTGTGCGAACAACTTTCCACATAATTCGCAAGGAAACTCCTTTATCCTCAAGTGGACATCTCTGAAATGTCGCTTGAAGTTGTTGGATTGTCTGCTCTTGAACCTTTTCTTACACACGGGACATTCCAAATCTGAAATGTTATCTTTAAAACTAAATCATTACTTAACTTTAACATCATTGACTAACTTAACTAACATTATTTGCAATTGTAGGAGAAGGAACTATATGATGCTCATAATAGTTGACAATTTTACACGTGATTCAGCATAGATAGAGAATCAGGGAAACAATCTATAGTCATTGTAGAGAAATATGCCCAACTCATGAATTCCAAATAAATCAAAATTTTTAAACTTGCTTTATTCCCCTTCCATGTAACGCAGAACACGAAATTTAAAAAAGCTGGGTCAGTTCGATATAAAAATCATAAAATGAAAAAACACCATAAAATCCTCGCTCACATCATCAAGTTTATCAAAATCAAAGTCCTCCGAGTGTGGAAACCTTGTTATGATGCTCTTCAACTATGAGTGATGACGTAATGTAATGTGTCTGTTCAAGTTGGATTGACGGCTAAACTGTTTACTGCACTGCGGACAGCTGTAGGGCTGTAGTTGTAGATGAACCTCATTGTAATGTGTTTTAGCTTTGGACAATGATTTGAATGTTCTGTCGCACTGGCTACACAAAATTACCTTGTCTGTGGATGGAGGTAACATGTTAAAAACATCAAATCAAACTCAAGAAAATGACAAAAGTTCAAACATTAACATTTCTGATTCTCCGTGTGGTGGTCTAAATGAAATGACTGTTTCAGTTTTTGTTCGGTCTCAAACTTAAAGAACGTCTATGTAAAAAGATTTTAAACTTTCCTTCTCAAACTGTAACACTTGGAGTCGAACGAATTCCACTTATCCAATATGATATTCAAAATCTTAATCAGAACGTATGGGTCCGTTCGATTCCCAGATTTGAGCATGAAGTAAAATCAACAAGATCAAAGCTAAAACTATTAACATCCAAACATTAACTAACAACTCGTAACACAAATGATCAATTTCATCAATAATATCAGAGTTCACAGGGTTTTGGAACCTCGCTGATCCTCTATACGTGATGACATGTGATATGTCTGTTTAAGTTGGATTGACGGCTAAACTGTTTACTGCACTGCGGACAGCTAAAGGGCTGTAGTCTTAGATGTACCTCATTGAAGTGTATTTTTGCATTGGAAGATGTCCGGAATGTTCTGTCGCACTTGCTACACAAATATTTGTCTGTGGATAAAAGCAGCATGTTAAAAGACGGTAAAAGACTAGAAATTTTCCCAGGTGGTCGTCAGAATGGGTCCAAGGTGAGTGTCCGGTCTCGTAATATTCGAAAAGAAGAAAGTTTAGGTTAGAAAGTTATGGGTACGGTAGAAAGAATTAATAAAGAAAATTAGAAAGTTAAGGATGCACGGTTTCATGTTATCTCGAACTAATCGCGTCCGTTTCGATCCACGTGCGCACACATGCATCCCACTCAAAAAAATTTTAGTTCTCGAAGTTTCTGATCTCATCATTCATGATTCAGTTTTTCGTGTCTTAGCCTGGAGCTGTTTCGTCTGAAAGCCTTGCCACAGATCCTACAATTCGAAAGGTACAGCTTCTGATGCACAGATTTGATGTGTACTTTTATGTACCTTGTGGCTGCGAATGTCTTGTAGCAAATGGGGCACGCTCGGTCTGAAATAGGTGTGTTAATTGGGCCTCTTTTCCAATAACGATCATTTCTCCTGAATAACACTAAATGTTTCCGAAGATTTCAAAGATGGACGCATTTTTTGCGTTTGAGGGCAGCCGTTCCATAATTATGCAAGCTGAATATAGGGTTTGGGGCTATAAATTCAGGGTCAAATTTTGGCGGCAGTAAGATGATAACCGCTCAGAATACCGAAAGCTTGTCTAAATGAATAAAGTAAGATATTCTAATTCCGACACTGACAGCATGAGTGTTCTGTGCATATGGTGAAGAAAATTCATGAATGAAAGAAACACTTAAAAGTCCGTCACAAATTTTACTTCAGTCTTCTTGACAAAGCGTCCTACAGTGCTGCCCACGAATACTGTTCAATGTCATTTTGGAAGTTTGGGATGAGTCACACGGCTCACACCATTGAATGTTTTCTGATGTCATTATTCTCCAATTATCTCCAGTTGCGAGATTCCAACATGTATCAGGAAATATTTGACATACACAACTCACTAGATTGAGACGTTGTGTTTGTAGGATAAGTGTTTCTGGAGGTGCTCCTTTCTCCTAAATGCCGAGTGGCAAACAGAACACTGGAATGGTCTACTGTCAAGGTGTATCGAAACATGTCTCTTTAAATTGGACATGCGACTCCCACCACTGAATACTTTGCCACAGTAACCACAACCTGCGGACATGCCTCGTCATGAGACTGCCACGAAATTGAACAATGTCCGTCCTTCCAGTCCTTCCTATTGAACCGTTTCCAGAAATACCGAGACAAATTCATAACATAGGACGAACAAAATTACCGCTAAACAGAGAGTATAGCGTGGCGCGCGCGCGGCGCGCATGGTAGTGAGGGATTGCAGATCGTTTTCTGAATTGTTATGAGCCCATTTTGGGCGTGGCTCGTTCAAAATTGAGGCTGAGAATAGAGGTCGAATCATCTTTGACCTAAATGCGCCATATACATTTACTCCATTAACAGTTAAAACCATCCATAATGGCCACATTGGAGTTTACAAGGATCATGCAGTGGAAGCAGTAACTACGCTACTAATGAAAGAAGGGTATATTTACGAAGCAACAGTATAGCAATAAAGTAAATATTACTGATCCATCGATACAAATGCTAAAGCTGTAAGAAAGAAAAGTTAACACCTTTCTGAAATTTTCTTAAGTTTGGTCCTATGCTTAGTGAGCGTTGCTTACTTAAGGGTCCTGGTCTTACTTGAGGGTGACCGGTGCAAGGCTTTTTGCAGTTTTACTGCGACTTTTTGACTATCCTAACCTACAATGATTCTATGTGTGCGTGCCGATTGTGTCGCCAGACTAGAGGAACTATGGAATCAAATTTCTCTCGTGCCTGTCGACTGTATTTGATATGTGGAGCCGTAGTTTGTACAGAGTGATCTGACCACGGTCAGAGTTAAAGTGGGATACGAATGATATTCTTACTTACAGTTCATGTGGGTATGCTCATTGTTCACTCTGTACAACATAGGAGCATGGAAAAATGATGTGAATTATGAATGATCGCATACAACCAACGCACTGAACATCAAGAACAAAACCACTATGAATTGGGATATATTTGCAACCGATCAGTCGCGAAGTTTGTATGCGAAGATGTGAGTTGAACTCTTAATTAAACTAATAATCATTCAAATTTCAATTGTTAGTGATATCAGCAGCATTTCTCTGCGATGGAATCAATGTATCAGCAGAGGAATGTAGCCGATATCCTGAATAAGAGAATGGTATATGTTCAAATCTACAAGATTCGCAGTGAAGAGTATAAAGCTTCTGTCATACCATACTACCACACACAGATGCACACACAAACACACGCATACACACACACACACACACACACACAGATGCACACACACGCACACACACACACAAACATACATACATTCAACCACATTCGCACAACAGTGAATAAGATAGAACAAACTGAAACCTGTCAAAATGAACGAATAAAAGCTGCACAGAGCACTTTCACACTTCTCCAATCACTGCATATTGCAAACTTGAACGTTTTTGTCAGAGCTTGGAACCAATGCTAAACTTTTAATCACTGTTTTCTACGTTTTCATCTACTTATATGTCGCATGTTATCATAACTCGTAGCTGGAAAATTCCTCTATTGACCTGTCCGGCGTCTCATGGTTCCAAGCTCCGGTTGAAAACAATGAAATTCTTACTTGGGTTCACATGCCCCTTGTTGGCAATATCGCGTCCTGTATCACTGTTTTTCGACCTGTAATGATGAGTAACATTTGAATTGTATTCGTTCCATATCCCATCTCATTGAAGGTCTCTTTCAAACCTACTTTGATAGAATTACTTACGTCTTACTGCCCCCAATATAAACATTAGGGACGCCTATGCCAGAGGGACCGGGGATATCAGCAGTGTTGAGACTTCCAACCATAGATAAGGGGTTTTTAGAAGTCCGGTCTAAGAAGGAAGGCGGTAAACTTGATGGGGACGCGGTCGGAACAAGGTTCTGGAGCCCTGATTCTGTTCCAGATATCGAAGTCATGAGTTGCTGTAAACTATCTTGAGTCAGAAGTTTATTGGAACTCCCTTGATCTTCTTCTGATTCACTGAATTCTTCCTTGATTTCGATAACTTCAGCAATAGAGGCTTCTGATTTCACAGAGTCAGGAGGAGGTTCAGCAATGGGCTGAGTGGCTGGAGGCAGTATGGTGGACAAATTCTCTGAAGATTGGGCCAATGTTGTGTGCAATGTGGTCTCTGGAGTAAGGGATGCATTGAATTTATTGGAGTGGAGTACTATAGATTCAGCCAGTTTATCAGTTTGCGGTGAAGCAAAAGTTTGTCCAGTAGGTTGAACAATGCACAGAGGTTGTAAAATTGTAGACTGAGGAGGAGCTACCAGTGTTTTATGAAGAACAGTCTGCTGCATTGGTTCAGATGCTTCAATGCCTCGTACTGCTGCAGTTTGAAGCTGCTGTGATGTTATCTGAGCATTAGTTATCTCTTGATTTATCTGCTCCAACTCAGCAGATAACTGGGATCCGGTTACAGTGGTGTCTACCTCCATTGAGCCTGTCGAGATGAAGAATAGTAATAACTTGTCCATTAAAAATATACATTTTTATTCAGAATGATATTTGATTTACAGACCTGGGTCACCTGCAATGTTTGGAGCTATGGAATTTGGAGTGTGCACTGGTGAGATGTCCCCTATGTCATCAATTTCTGTACTTGCATCTGAGACTGCTTCTATTACTGGAGCTAGATGTTGGACTGAAAGGAATAAGCCATTCACTTCAGGGCATCAGCAGCAAAGCTAAGTGCATCTTGATAATATGCATTTAGCAACTTATTTAGCAATGAAATAACAGTTCTAATATTACCTATAGAGATGACTCTAACTGCAGTATCTAATAAAAACATCAAGAACTCATTATCACTTTTCTGATTGAAGTGAAATTCCTGCTTTTGCTTGAGATAAAAGTTGTGTACATCAGGGTTGTAATAAATAGGGAAGGGGCCAGCAGCGGATGCCATGGTGACTGTCTGAACCTTACCTCTGCGCTGAGAGTATGATTTTTAAAATGAAAACCATTTGTGTGAACGCGAAATTCTAGACATAAGCAGTATAAGATAAAGTGACAAGGTGGTTTCTGACTCTGGTTATGTTATAAGATATAACAACTACAATAACTATACAATGTACAGTGAAATAAGAAATAGAATAAAATAGATTGCCCTAAGTCTAGATGCACCTTATACAAGCCTTTACTACTCTCGATTCCTGAATAGCGTACATCACTGCATGAGTAGAAATTCAATTTTTACAATAGTTGAGAAGTGTGGACCCTTATTAGTGATTAAATTGGGGGTAATGATTGGAATAAATCCAAAATCGTACCATGATAATTGGAAAAAATTTAATGGCAATTGGAAAAAAACAAATTTGGGAACTGCATTATGCATGCACATTGCATGCAACGATGAACAAAGGAAAATAGTGGGCACTTTTTCGTATTGCTATTTTTTTAACTGGCGCGGCGTGTTCCCGCGCTGCGCGCGTGCGTGACCCAAATACTCCGCGCGCGCTGCGCGTCTCCTTTCTACGACTTTTCAGTTTACTGCAAGTAGAACAGGGGCGTGCAACGTGTGCACAGCGCGGCGCAACTTTGGTGATTTTATATCTGACCTCTAGCTCTGTTTTTGCGCGCGCGCTTTAATCGAAGGTCGAAGTGCTATGGCCTTCGATGAGCGCGAAAAACAGAGGTCAGATAAAATCTGACAACTTGCGACATAATTAATTTTCATCCCTGGCTCTGGCTTGTCAGATTTTATCTGATCTCTGTTTCTCGCGCGCGAGAAACAGGTCAGGTTACATCTGACAAGCTCTGGCAACTTCAATTGCGCGGCATTTTCATAACATCACAAGGCAAGCAAAACTATGCTAGGTCCAGCTCTAACCAGCACAATGAAATTCTCGACAGTTGCAGTGGCTATCAAGTAACATCCGATCATCGACAGCTAAATTTTTGCACGATAACCGACCCGTGATGGAGCTTTTTGCACTAATACAATACACTTCAATATTCACTTATGCCTTAGAATGTCACAAAGAGGCAAGAAATGTTTGTGTTTCCCAGATAAAATGTAAATTCCAGTTATTTACAAAGTTCATAATAAATAAATCAGTCTCTGAATCTCTCAAATGAGGCAATGAGTGCAAGCTTGATTGAAGTGAGGACTAATTTCTATAAACCGAGTCATAGCCAAGTTTGCAAGTAACCCATGAGTCATATGTAAAGAGGCATGTTAGGGTAGAGAAATTAGGGTTGTTTTCCCAAATTCAGTTACTTTAGTTCTCAATAATATGTCTATCAAGGTTATCATTTGCAAAAACTCTATCTGCTGCAGTATGCCTCAAAGTTAATTGATCAAAAAGTCTTCAGTCTGTCTTCTCCATGTGAAATCGGAAAATTTTATCTAGATATGTCCACATGTTGGAAACCATCTGCAAAATATATTCCTGGATTTTCAATCAAATGCTATCAAATTGGGTCAGTAGGTTCAGGTTAATCATTATCCTTAATGATTTGAATTTTCAGCTAATTATGATTTTAAACTAGTTCAATCACATCTAAACACATGGCTTTCTGACACGACAATATATTTCTTCTGTTACCACCCTGTCACAGGTCGATTCCTGAAGAACAAGATACTGTTATGACTTCTTTGTGTATACATCAGTAACAAAGATGGGCAGACAGACACACAATTGTAAGCAATTATGAGTATTTTTCAAAAGTGTCCACCCTTTTCTTTCCACCATTTTTCTTTTTTACCAGATGATCTGGTAAAAATGGCGATGTTAATTATAGAGTAGTGATAAGAAGCTTCAGTATAGTATTTACCTTTATGATGGTTGAGAAATCTCCTCCTTTAGTGATAAATTCTTTTCTTGTCCTATTCTTCTTGCCAGTACAAGTTTCAGGGTCTGTCAAGATACAGCTACTATGAGTCCATACACCAAAACTACAACCTCTGGTGTCACAGTATTTTCCTACAATATCAGGGTTGCAGCTGCAGTCTCCTATGTATAGGTGACAGTTCAAATCTCGTGACCCTTCGGGATGGCAGTTGCAATCTGAAATGAACATCATCACTTAGTGGAATATGCAATATGTCAATATGTCATCATCATCATCATCATCGATACTCCATCAAACAGCTGATATTATGATAAAAACAGGTTTTCCTCCTTCTGATGACTAACCGACACAAGTTCTGTTCTCAGCACTCTTATGATACTGCTGACTTGGGCATCCATCACATTGTCGGGAGTTGTATCTATTCTTGGTTGCATACACATTGTTACTGATCTCAAACTCAGCACAGTTACACTGACCCGTGATTGGGTCACAAGACATATCCCCTAGAAAAGAGTCACAGTTGTGTAATGTAGTAATAGCTGAGTTATAGCGGAACCTTATTAGCGGAACCTTATATTAGAATAATCTGTTTTTACAATTTACTATAGAAATGAAACTTACTCTCTCTTTCGATCTTATCATCTCTGAAGATGAGCAAGACCTTGACTCCGTAGGGGTTGCAATCACACGGCTGACACCCACTTCCACTATCCAAACCGAAGAAGTTCTTCGCACACTGATTGCACTTCCGTCCCTCTACATTTGGTAAACATTCACATCTTCCCTCAGAATCACACGATGCGGACTGAGATCCAGCCATGTCACACCCGCATGGCATACATTGCCCATTGTTGCGGTGGAAGTACTCATACGCCGGACACTTGAAACATGTCCGGGAAACGTCGTAAGAGTCGAGGGATGCCCGGCAAGGACATTGCCCTGTTTCCTTGTCACAAACTGACGACTCTGAACCGTCCGGTTCGCAAAGACACGGTACACACTTGTTACCCTGCTTGTAGTAGCCATCAGCACACTCGCCACACTGTGGACCTGTACAAGGTAAACTTTAGTACCTTCTCCAGTGTGAGCTGCAACTCAGACACACGCACACACACACATACACACAGAC
>CAMPET010000024.1:72817-98324 GCA_946803715.1 Beroe ovata | reverse complement strand
TCCCCCTCACACACACACACACACACACACACACACACACACACACACACAGACACAGACACAAACACACACACTTACCTCACACTGTGAGCACTTGTCACCTTCATGGCCCTCGTTGCAGACACATTTCCCACTGTCCCTGTCACAGGAATTGTGTACAGATCCATCTGGGTCACACTCACACGGCTTGCAGTCGTCTACCCCATAGTATTCTTCCTGGGAAAGAAAGTGGTGTCACAAAAACTCGAGTTTGTGGCGCGGAAGAGTGATATCTAACCGCATTATATACCTGAAACATATTTTGTACCTGACAGACGTCGCATGTGCGCCCCATGAATCCATCTCTACAATCACACTGGCCCGATACTTTATCACAGACTGGTCCACTGCCCCGTCCACAGACACACGCTGTTGGATAAATAGTGATTTTCACAAGACTGTCGTGGAGTTATTATGTGGTTCAGAAAATGAGAGAAACTGTTCAGTTTGACTTTTGAGCGATAGAACTCACGTTCACATTTTCCGTTTAGAAGATACTCGGTATCAGGACAGAATACACAAGTGTTGTCCTCAATGTATTGACCAGCGGCGCACTCCACGCACTCACCATCAACAACAACCTTGAGTGATTGATTGTGTGACGAAATTGAACAGATTTTTAGTGTAAAAACAACAAATATTTGTACAATATACGACAAGAAATCATCATAATCTAGTAAAAAGAAACGCCCCGTTACAATAAGTCTCGGGAAAAACGAAGTTGCTCTTCTCGGAATCAGCTGATCCATTCTTCGATCTCTTGGTGACGTCATGAGTTGTCTGTGTCTCCTGTTTTCGCTTCCTCAACACAATCTGTTTCAGGAACTTCCTCGTGTAGCTCACAGCAGGGTTGTAGCAAGAGGATTTCTGAACTGAATGTCTCCATGATCCATCAGAAGGGAGGGGGAGAATGAGCACGTCTGAATAGGACTCTGGCTTGCTATGACTGTTGCTTGGTTGGTTGCTATGGCTACTAGGATGGTTGCTGGGGAGTGGCAGGATGAGGTTGTCACAGTAGGGGGATGGAGGCGATATCTCCATGTAAGTAGGATCGTATGTAAGGTCAGAGGCAGGGAGAGAGGAGGGATGGAGAGTGGAACTGGCAAGAGGTCGATAATCCATGACACGTTCCACATTCTCATAGGTGTGAGGGTTGGAATGACTCTCCCCACGGGAGTAGGGACGGATGTTGACGTAGGTCGGGGCATGGGACGGAGGGAGAGGCATGTTGACATATGGCGAGGTGTCTCTGACAGGAACTGGTCTGTAGGAAGCAGGGTGCATTGGTCTGGTAACAGCGTGCTTTGACCGGGGTAGTCGAGGAGTGTTAGAGGATACCATGGTAGGTGATGAAGAAGAGAAAATTCAAAGTTTGTGATGATGTTAGCAGGTTGGATATGGTTTATATACACCATCATTCTCTACATCAGGTGACGATTTGTCGTGATATATACGTCATGGGATTCCGGGATTGAAGGGGGTCTGATTGGTGGCACATGACCGCGCAAAGACAACGTGATCCACTCGCTGTCGGTGAGTGTCGAGACAGTTGATCAGATTTCATCTCGTTATGATGGGATACAATGACGTGTAAGGATCTGATGTTACACGTCGTCACGAAACGAAGCGTCAAGCGAGGGAAACTAGACAATCAGATGACTAACCCAAAGTCTTATCTATTGACTATTTCCTGATTTTCATACAAAATTTTCACAATGGGGCTGGCGGCTATTGTTACTCACGTGATTTGCAGGGCAAGTATCACACGTGACAGGGTCACGGAAAGGCCCAAGTCCATCTTTACATCTACACTGACCATTATCTCTGTCACAGATGAGAGAAAGTGAGTTCTCTGGTACACATTCACACTCTGGACACCCATCACTGGGCGAGTGATGTCCTTCCTGATGTGGTGTCATGGTAACAATATGGTGTCATCATACCACTCGTATCACAGTTACTAAGGTTACAGCGGTGACTTAGTTAACGAGGTGGCATGGTAACAGTTTTTGTTTTAAGGTCAAAGTGGAGGCTGGAACCACCAAAACAGTGGTTGATGGATAACAATAGTAGGTTTTGTCTTTGTTTGTCACACACCTGACACGTGTCACAGTATGCTCCCTCGTAGTTGTCTTTGCACGTGCAAACACCCGATACAGGATCGCACACGTTATCTCGTGACCCTCGTGGGAAACACGTACACACTGCAACAATCATTCGGTGAAGTTAGTTATGGTAATTGGGATTATACAAGAGAAGCTAATAATTGGAATTAGGCCAATTTTTGCCAAGAAGTATTTGACAATTTTTCAACAGGTAATCTAACCTTTGCATTCTCCCTCAGAGAAGTAATGCTCACTCCAGCAGTAGGTACAGGTATTGTCCACCACAAACGTTCCCTTCGGACACTTAACACATCCACCATCCTCCAAAATCTGCAACATTCTCGGTGTTGCTATGGGAACAGCACATCATGTTGCTATAGCAACCAAGACACCATAACTATCGCAGCATTGTGAAACATGTGCAAATTACCGTGTCATCTGCGCAAGCACCACACCGTTGGGGGTCAAGGAACGGTCCATTCTCGGTGATACACGGACACTGCCCAGTGATGACGTCACACTCATTATGCTCGGAGTTGTCAGGGTTACAGTTGCACGGCTCGCACCCCTCGGCTGTGTTGTAGTACTCAGCTTGACACGTGTCACATCTGTCACCATGGAAACCGGTTCTACACGTGCATTGTCCATCGTCATTACAGGTATTGTCGATAGAACCAGGTTCAGAGCACATACAGGGTCTACATCTCCCGTTTTGTTGGTAGTACTCCTCCTGGTAAAGTAAGGGGATGTGTTTAAATAGGTAGCGGGGTTCCAACCCCCTGCAAACATAGATGATCTGAGTTTAACTTGATTCAACACGGTGGTTAGGTGTGGGACCAAGGCGTGTATATACTGTAGTTATGACAATGTACGTGATAGTGAGTGGTTAGAGCAGGTATAGCTGTACTCACGGTACATCTGTCACATTGTTTCCCAGTGTATCCAGGCAGACAATCACACTGTCCAGTATTCTGATCACAGTCAAAAGTATCCACTCCGATTGGGTTACACGCGCAATTCCTACACTCCCCATTATCCTTGTAGTACGCAAACTGGGGGGAGAGATGTTACCATGTAAACCATGGTAAGTTACCATGACAACAGCGCATGGTACCT
The DNA here is from genome assembly GCA_946803715.1 of Beroe ovata. Taxonomy (NCBI): domain Eukaryota; kingdom Metazoa; phylum Ctenophora; class Nuda; order Beroida; family Beroidae; genus Beroe; species Beroe ovata. The sequence goes on along the minus strand of CAMPET010000024.1, from coordinate 95,064 downwards.
TTGTGGTCAATGACACGTTACACGTACCTGACATTCATCACACGTTTGTCCCTCATGTCCAAAGTTACACTCGCACTGCCCTGTCTCTTTGTCACACACGCTGTTTGTTGATCCGCTAGTATCACAGTTACACGGGACACACTGTCCATTCTCATTCCGTGTAAATCCGTCCTGCAAAAGGACAGAACATATACCATGCTTGGTCTTGTAGGCCCTCCTTTTACAGATCTTAGGGTCAATTTCAGTTGTGCACACGTTGCGCGCCCCTGTTCTACTCAGTGAACTGAAAACCACGGAGACGCGCAGCGCGCGCGGAGTATTTGGGTCACGCAGCGCGGGAACAATTTCAGTGCAGCAAATTGTCAATTTCTATTTTTTGGTTCAGGAAGTGATCATTGATCAATGTCACGAATCTGAGCACAGGTCAACTCACCTCGCAAGTATCACACTTGTCGCCTTGGTAACGGGATTTACACGTGCACTCTCCGCTGTCTTCCGCACACACCAGTGACTCCGAACCAGCTTCATCACACCCACACTCTGCAGAGAGGAGATTCAGAAACCATTTCTCGGCTTTTCACAGGATTTTGTTCGAAAGATATGTGTGTCTCGTGAGGTTATTCGATGAGACACCGAGACACTCGCTATAGAGAGGAGACACGGAGACACAACCACGTTCTTACCTTGGCAAACTCCATCCACTAGGTAAGTACCCGGAGCACATCTCTCACAGATGCGAGGATCAAGGTAGGTGTGTGACGGATTACAGAAGCACGCCCCGATATCATCACACCCGTCTGCGAGTGTGTTCACCGTCACACACCCGCACGCCGCACACTCGCCATCAACCAAATATGTGCCGTCCCGACATTTTGTACATCTGAAAGATGTAACATGTCACACACACACGCACACACACAGTGTCACGGTATGTCACGGGAATGGAAATCCCAGACAAGAGTACCAGAATTGGTGTATTGATATGAAATGATATATGTCATGACAATTCTCCATGACAACCCCACGTGATGTCATAACAACTCGCGATGTCATAACAACTCGTGATGTCATATCAACTCGTGACGTCATGAAGGATGTGTACCTGCGTGGGTCGACGTATGTGATTCCCTCCTCACAGGCACACTGACCCGTTACCTTGTCACAGAGGTTACCAACGGCATGATCAGTGTCACAATCACACGCCAGACACCCTGAGCTGGGCGCATAGAACTCGTCCTGGATTGTAGTAGCAGGAGATCAGTGAGGAAGAGAGGGTGGGGCGTTATGAATACTGTCCTCATTGGAGCAGGATGATTCTCAATAGGATGTGGGATCGTTTTGGAAACAATAAAGTTTTCACGCCTTACCATGCATTGATCACAATTGACCCCCATGAAATTGTCCTTGCAATCGCATTGCTGGGTGATGGAGTCACAGACTTCGTTTCTGGAACCCTCAGGATAGCAGTTGCAATCTGTGGGAATGTTGAATAAGATGAGCTGTTTTTTAGATATGCTGGAAGAGTAAAGAATCCTCAGTAATATCCTCAATTAGGTCATGGAGAAGTAAGACGAAGACAACTCACCGTAGACAGTGACAATGGTGAACGTCCTGAATGTCCGTCCTTTGTATTTGAAGAATGCAGTGTATCTTACATTCTCGTCCACTACTCCAACATAGAGCTCCGATATTAGCGTCCATTCATCCTCTTCCTTTACTCTGACCAGGAAGTGAGTGAGGGGACGAAGTTGAGTGGGAAAAAGTTCTCGATCTAAGTGATAAGAAAGCTCCTAAATATGAAGTCTCAGTCTATCAACCACATTGTAGTGAGCTAGAAAAGGATCTCGATCTAAGTGAAAAGAAAGCTCCAAAATATGAAGTCTCAGTCTATTTGTAGTTTGTACGTACCGTGTTTCTGTTACTCCATGACCGTCAATCTTGCATCGTCGCTCAGTACAAGGATCACCCTTGTGTCGCCATTCTATTCCCTTATTCGGTCTATCCTGTAACCCGCCAACTACTGTTGTTAGGGTAACCTCACTTCCCTTCAACACTCGGATAGAGGGCAGCTCGTACGCTGGATGGATGCGGAGGTGAAAACGATGGTGATATCGCCAAGGCGTGTGGTTTTTGATGTAACCATGGAAACACACACGTGTAGTGACCGGCTGTCTTTCAAATAATACACATTACACCTCCTCCTGTGACAGATGGCACACTTACTAATGACATCGACAGTGGCCGTGTACTCCTGGTACTCTTCCCCAAAGTAGAATCTGCACTTGTAACTCTCGTCCTCCTCTGGGACATAGTTCAGAGACAGGTAGTCTGACTCCTCCAGTATGTTGGGGTGACCGCACTCCATACTGCGGATTCCCGGTGTTACTGCGACTTCACTCTTCGGACGTCATATATTCGGCGTTGTAAATCGTACCAATTGATATCACAAATCTATCCTATCACGATATATGACCTGCCGCAACTATAAAGTCACTGTTTCGGGGTGACTATATGTACCTGACACACCCATCAGGCCCGACCCATTCTGTCCTATCTGCTGCGCCTTTGTTCAGTGAACAGCTGAGTTGAGCTGGATCGCCATACTTTACCGCATCATCCTTTGATTGACCGACTAAAGGGAAATGTCACATATTATGTCGTTATGACAGGGTGGTTGGATGGCATGACAACGTCAAGTGAATCACTTGTAGTGAAGTCATGACATTGTCAAGTGAATCACTTGTGATGCAGTCATGACAATATGTCATGATAACGCGAGAAGCAAGACATCTCTCTACTACTCACTTATATCACACTTGTCTCCCACAACCCCAGTCTTACAATCACAGATACCCTCGTAAAGAGTACAGTTCAGACTCTTTGACCCTAGGTCAACACATTCGCAAGCTGAGGAAAGTCAGCATTATTTTGGGAAACGAACCACTGAAATACCCCTCTAACTCCTACACAATATTCGAGATGAGTGAGTGGTATTTCAGTTACATCTCTAGTTACTGATAGTTACTGATAGTTACTGATAGGTAGTGAGAGTAACTGATAGTTACTGATAGTTGCTGATAGTTACTGATAGTTACTCACGGATACAGGTTCTTGTCTCTGGGTCGAGGAACGAGTTGTCCCTAGCAACGCATCCATCACACGTCCTGGTTTCATACCTGTCTTGTCCAGGTAGACACTCACACTGACCGGTCACTTGGTCACATGATGTGGACTTGTCGATAGTACCGTGGATGTTACACGCACATTCCTGACAGCCTTCTCCTGAGTTGATACCGAAAGTGTCACCCTGAAATGATGGATATGATCACCCTGACTGCAAGTTATTCTGTTTGAAGGAGCATAGATAATGATAAATTGCGGTTATTTTCTTGTTTTCGCAACTCACCAAACATTGGTCACATCTTCGCCCGTGAACATTCTCCAAACACTGGCACTGTCCAGTATCTCCATCACACGTTCCACTAGCAGATGCACCCATGTGACAGTCACAAGCTGGGAGGTGGAGAAAACTCACATTTCGGGAAGATCACTCAATCCACACGCGTTATTCATAGCACGTGATTCACGCGTTATTCTTAGCGCGTGATTCATGAGTTGTTAGTCGAGACAATTGAAATAGACACGTGGCTAAGTACTAACGTGTGCAAACGCCGTTCTTCTGATAAGTCCCGTCCTCACACGCGGCACACTTCTCCGGGTTCGAATAAGCGGTATCAGGCGCACAGTTACATTGACCGGTGTTGTCACAGGTGACGTCACCGTTAACAGTGTTTTCCGTCACACATGCACAAGGAACACAACCATCGCCGGAATCATAGAATCCGTCCTGGGGTTGATTGAAATGAGGAAAATTCTCGCTTTTTTGGTTTTCCCAATGAATACTTCCACCAGTCACCAGTAATGTTAAAACATACCTGACAAGAATCGCACTTCTTTCCCTCGGCTCCGTCTTTACAGGAACACTGTCCAGTTAGCACATTGCACTGTAAATCATTCGAACCTTTCGGGTGACAACCACAATCTGAGATAGGGTTGGACGTTGGAGTGAGAAGTATATCAAGAATCGAGTTCAGTGAGCAAAAAATTGACATGATTCCAAACATGAGAATACTTTAAATGAGTTATGTAAAAAAAGCACGATGAGCTTCTAATGCTGCTCACAGTAACTTACCTGTGCAGAGGTTGTTGTTGATGTACTCGTTGCGTTCGCACTGTTCGCACGTGCGGGAGTTAATGAAATGGAGCGAGTCGTCACAGTCACACTGCCCTGTGTTTGTGTCGCAGCTCCCGTCGGCGGATATGGTACCGGACAGGTCACATCCACAGGGGATGCATCCCGGTACATCGTCCTCCCCGAAATAGTGTCCCGCCTGCGGGGTGCCGGGAGATGATGTGTGTGAATATAAGGTGGCATAAGGGGAAATGCGGGATACGCTGCGGGTTCTTTTAACGAAAGCCTGCCTCCATGGAAAGAATTCGACACAGTTTTATTTCGGGTAGCTAACCTCACAAATGTCGCACTTGTCTGACTGTACGTTGTCACCACAGAAACACGTACCGTCTGTCTGACACGTGTCTGAGACTGCTCCCCTGGGGTCACATGCACATGCTGCGGATTTGATGAGGTGGTTATCAGTCATTATCAGTGATGGTCATCATGAGCATTGACGTGTGATTCATTGATCAGCGATTGTTGTTGTGTGATCCATGGATGATTGATGAGTTTACTGCGTGATGAAATGTGGGGGTGAATTTTACAGTATACACTCACGTGCACATTTTCCAGACTCATTATCGGGATATTGTCCGGGCGGGCAGCCCTCACATGTGCGGGAGTCGATCCCGCCGTAACCTTGGCGACAGATACACTGCCCGAACACGTCACACGTGGTATCCATAGCACCCTCCGGGTCACACCCGCAGGGGACACACTCCTCTATCCCAGCTACGTTCAAACCATAAAATCCCTCCTGAGGGAAAAATTTGCAAATTACCCATCGTTAGTTCATCTTCAATCAGAATTCCGGAGTCCGGCAACAAAGACATTTCCGAATGACAAATCATTAGCATTGATCCTCAATGAATTCCTCACCTCACACGAATCACACTTGGTACCCTCCACATTTTCTTCACAATCACACGCTCCCGTGTACAAATCACACTCTTCATCATACGATCCGTGTGGGTGACATTCACAACCTGAGATAAAGAGACAGTGAGAGGAGACACTATAACCAGTCAAACTCTAGATCATTTAAAGCGTGTAAAACAATTGAATGAGAATACTCCTCCTGTGCCCTTATAATTGAGTAAGTAAAAGTCATTTTGTAGACTCACTGAAGCACTGTGTAGGGTCGTTAACATTCATGTAGAACCCGGCTTCACAACCATCACACGTCCTGGAGCTGATGCGATCTTGCCCGGGCAGACATTCACATTGTCCGGACACTGGGTCGCAGGGAGCGTTTTTGTCGACCACACCAAACTCGTTACAACCACACTCAGTACACCCCAATTCGGAGAGAGCAAAGTAACCGGGCTGAGGGAGGATGTGGGGAATGTGGATAAATGGTTACAGCAGTCATATCACCATAGCAACCAGTATAGTTGCTATGGAACTGAAGAGTAGTTTGAGAGGAGTATAGTAGTGGGAACATCACTCACCTTGCATTCATCACACTTCAGTCCTTGTACGGTAGGGTGACATATACACTGTCCAGAATCGTCACACTGGGCAGAAAGTGAGCCCTCCGCGTTACAGCCACAATCTACGAGAGGGAGGTGTAGATAGGATTGTCACAGAATGAGCACTTCTGTTCATAGAGTCATCATGAGGTGTGGGACTCGTATCAAATTCCTCGTGTTAAATTGGTGGCACATGTCACACACATACTAACCATGGCATATGCCATCCCTGCTGTACTGTCCAGCTTGGCATCCTGTGCAAGTCCGTGTGTCAGTGAACACCATGTTGTCCCTACACGAGCACTGTCCAGAGTTCTCATCACAGACAGAACTCAGAGAGTTCTCAGGATCGCACCCACACGGCCTACATTCGCCAAACAGGGCGAATCCGTAGCTTCCCTCCTATGAGTGGTTTTGTGAAAGGGGACATAGTTTGGTTGATCCATAGTCAATGGCGATAAGCAGAAGAATTTTCAATTAGGAAGAATCGGAAGAAAAAGTTGTGATTCATTTGCCAATGACTGAAATCTCTCCTCCTGTCACGAACCTCACACTCGTCACAATGAATACCAATTACACTGGTCCTACAATTACACTCTCCAGTGTACAGATCACACTGGTAGCTGAGAGAACCCATCGGGTTACACCCACAATCTGTAATGAGAGTGAGAATATAATGGGAATGAAATCGATCCGAGGGGTTTAAGGGATTGAGTCCTGAAAAATGTAATCAACTTACCAACACAAACACTACTCTCTCCCTCCACCGCGTTTTGTGAGATGGTCTTGCCCGGCGGACACCCATCACATCGTACAGAATCTATGAGATCATATCCATCCTCACACAGGCACTGCCCATTCTCATCACATTGTAGTGAGGTGGCACCGTACTCGTTACACTCACACGGCTTACATGAGCCACTTTCGTACCCATAGTAACTCGCCTAGAAAGAGGGGGGATTTAAATCGAAAGCCACTTTCCATGCGTGATCTACTCTGACCTTATCTGTATTAAATGATAATCACTGATTAAACTATGAGAATCATCTGCAATGATCCTACCTCACACTGTTGACACCGATCTCCCGCGAAATTGTCCTTGCAGACACACTCCCCACCCGCACCACACCTCTCTGTCCCGTTAGGATCACACCCACACGGGACACAACCCTCAGCCGCAGTGTAGTACGTGTTAGCTGGACACGTTGCACACGTTCTCTCATCAGAGTATGCTAGTCCGGGCTTACAGAGACACTGACCGGAATCAGCTTCACACCGGATCTCGCCACGAAGTGTATTCTCAACGACACACTCGCACGGCTTGCACCCTCGGTCACGGTCGTAGAAACCATCCTGATACAAGGGCAGATAGGTTACATCTCTTAATTTGCCATTGTCGCAAATACCGTGGGAATTTATTGTTCGTGTAAGGCGCGGCAATATTTTCTAAATTTATTCACCACAAGTAGCATCGTTTATGCGCGGCTTGAGCCGCGCCGCGCGCGGATTAACAAGCACTGAGGGTGGGAAACTTACCGCGCATTGTGAACACTTGTCTCCAACGTACTTCTCCTTGCACTCGCACTGTCCGCTTATATAGTCACAGTCTTTCGACACAGAGCCAGTGGGGAAACACTGACAGGCTGAAAACGAGAAGTGAGCTCCCTGCTTGAAAGTTGCAACCGAAAGCTTTCGTCGCAACAACTTAAACGGCCGACCGTAACTTACGTTGACATCTGCTGGTAACAACATCGAAATAGTCGCCTGGCTGACAACCATCACACTTCACAGAGTCGAATATCGATCTATCAGGCAAACAGTTACACTCGCCCGTCTTCTGATCACAGCTCAGACTCTGATCAATTGTACCCCATGGGTTACATTCACACGGTTGACAGAACGGATAGTTGAAAAATCCCTCCTGAAGTTGAAGCTCAGTTTGAGTGAAACGTAAGTTTGTACTTGTAAATTCTTGAGTGAATCACAAACGGTTGGAAAGTGTTTCTCAACTGCAGGAACTGCTGGCAATAACAGTGTCCCGTAATTCCGGTACAAACCTGACATTCATCGCACCGCTCACCGCCGACATTTTCCCGACACACACAGTTACCATCGTCATCACAGGGTTTCTGAGGGAATGCAACCCCGTACTGGTTACAGTTGCACACTGAAATTATCGGGTATTTGAGGATAAATGGACGGAAAAAGAACGCATCCAAATCACACCGGCATCTTACCGGATATTACATCAATATCACACTATAAGCTGACAATTTTTTGTGTACATGACTGTACCTGAGCTATCGAAATGATATCGCCATCGCCACGTTTCCGATACAAGAAAGAGAGTTAATAAGAAAGTGTATCTAACAATCATGTCCTCAAGTCACGTACGTAAAAACATGTCGTTTACAAAAGATCATAGCACCGGGGAGAGGGAACAAGATTGAGGGATTATCGGCCCCGCGGAATGCGGATAAAACGGGTAATAGAATAAATTTGGAAAAGATCTGTATTTCTGTGACAGATGTTGAGTGCAGTGTGTTAGAACATCAGTTTGATATTTTGCCGCTGATATATACGCAATAATTTCATCAAACGATAGTAATTAAATAAGCGCACTCATATGACAAATGGTGTTTAGTTTTACACCCCTCTCGAGCTTTGGAAAATGTATAAAAAAACCATGATCATGAAAATTTGATAAGATGCCACACCCACCTCTACCAAACTTGAGCCAGCCATGCGACTCCACTCTGCCATGCTCATTTTCCCCGTAACAAGTGTACCTGCCCTCGTCCTCCAGCTGCAAATTATCGAGATCCAGGTACACAATCGTCTTCCCGCCCGTGGGTGAGGTTCCGTACTTCGGGAATGCCATCTGAAATTGCGATACATCACGCGTTATGAAGATCCGAAAAGGAAATGGTCCAACTCCATCAAGTACTTCGATATCCTGAATTTGAACTCAGTAAAGCGATTTTTTTGGAAAGTCATGATATGAATCTCACCGTTATGGGTCTATCCTCAGGGTTGAACTTTATCGCCACGTGCGCAAGAGGGTTTGCCGCTATCTTACAGCTCAGCTGGATGTTCATACCAACTTGCACCGTATGATTGCCCGGCTCCCCGTAGAAAGTGGGTGGTCCTATCGAGATGGAGGAGGCCCCGCGTCGTGACCGGTGTAGGGAGAGGGGCCCTGAGCCCCGGGCATAGGAGACAGAGGGGGAGCTACCAACTGCGAGAGCTGCTGCAGGGGGGAGTGTAATTAGAGAGAGGTGCGATAGGTAGAAAAGTGGGGGGAGGGTGTAGAAGAATGATGAGAAAAGTCAAGAATCGGGAGTGACACTGATTGACAAGAGAAACCTGATAACAATATGAGAATACACTGATATCTGTTGGTGACGGCCATCTTGCATTTGGCCTGCAGGAAAAGTATGAAATTCATGAATAAGTCATGCTTTGTAGGTCACAATCAATCTATGACCTATGTGTTTGGCAATCCAAACAGCAAACAGCTATTATCTGTGAGTCACGGTCAAACGGAGAATTATTTCCGCAACATCTCAAACGACTGCACCGAGACAAACAACTTCTGTACACGATGACTCGATGCTGATAAAGAAGGAGGAGGAGCATCGCATACTGGGGTGATGATAAATATTCCTAATTTAGCATTCGGTAATTCGTGATATGATAGCAGATAGACGCATGAAGTAATTGCAGGTTTTGGAGGACTGTCATACATAGGATAGCCATGACGTTAGTTTTTGACGACAGTCACAACATATATAGTGATGCCCAAGCGTGTGTGAGATTGCAAGAAGGTCACAGAAAATGTGAATTCCGCAGAAATGGCCGTGGCGAGTATCAAAACACAGGAAACTGTTTTGCACACAGGTCATCTTGCAGAAAGAGCAGGGTGGAAAATAAAGTCCAATTAAATTTCTGGGTTTGAAACCGAATCTCAGTACACTACAGCACACCCAGCAAAATGAGGTTAGTTCGTCCGATAATCGAATAATGAGTAAATATTCTTTATAAATATGTGTGTGTGAAAAGGGGGGATAACCCGTGTAACAAATCTGCAAAATATTATTCAGCATAATGAATTTATCAAATGGTGCGGCGTGGCGGTACGCGCCGCAGCCTTTGCCTGGGGGCTAGCTTCGGGACTGTAATAACATATGATGAGACCATGGGGGTGGGGAGGGAGACGGTTTTATTGTTATTCTCGCATTGGTGGCTGGTAAACTGAACCACTGGTACAGATTGAGATCGGCATTGTGAGGGGAAAACTGGGTCTAAATATCCACAATCAGAGCTATGAGTATCCATCATGAGTATCCATGATGGAGTTGACAGAAACTGAACAGTCTGCACTGTACCTATCACTACCAACTCTCACTGCTGTCTGCTTAAATCTGTCCAGTGTCTGTGCTCGTGCTATGAATATGATAGGACAGCCGCGCATTGGACGTACTCTTTGAGAACAGTACGAGAAGTGTTAGTGACTGTCAGTTATTATCGGTTGTTACTCTAGTCTACATTCATAATCCGACTAATTACATAATTTGCCTAACTCTAGATAATTTGGAATACTGAATTTCTGGTAAATTATCATTTTATCGCCAGATGCTATGCTGCAACTGCAAGAGGCACGACTCCAGAGACACCAGTACGAAAATGATACAGAGCATGGCTATACTGTACGTCTGCTATTATACTCCTCAACTGTCAAAATGAGGATGAGAATGTACTGGAAAAAGCGCACGACTATTGTGAAAACATTACACCGAGGTTCAAGAGCAGGAGAAATTGAACAAATACACGCTATCAGCTCGTACATCCCGAATTGAATTTGAATTACACAATATGAACAAGCCTATAGTAGCATGGAGAACCAAGTATTTCCACATGGAGAACCAAGTATTTCCACACGAACAAACGAAATGAGTATCTTGATCGAATGAGGGATACCTACTGCATGGTAAGACGTTGTCAAACCCCATGAAAATGCGTTGTGTTACAAAATATGACTGTGAGCGTGTGCGCAAAGAAGCTGCACATCACACAATACAGTGCAAGAGGGAATTCAATTAACGGGTAGAGAACCTCCGGAAATTACAAATTTACACTCTTCGCTGCAGCGGGGGTTTGGAATTTCATTATCAAATCATACGTATGCACTACCCAGTCTAGATTGCAAAGACAGGAAGGGACCTTGATTTGTATTGTGCAGGATTCACCAATTTGCAGACGTGTTAAAATATGAATCGTACACGCGGGTTTTGACCCATTCATCCCAATGGAAATATCGATTACACCATTGCAAATATTCACAACATAAGACACATATTATTTCACATCAAGGATAAAGGGATCGAATGATAAATCTTGACTCGAAGGGACATCGAAAAAAAGTCGGACGGAAGATTGGGTGTAAGATGAAACGTAACACCAGGGATCAAAATGTAAAAATAGCGAGTATACTAATTGATCCGAATTACATTTCATTGTAATTATGCCCCTCTCTCTGCTAACTCGATCAGCCAGAGGGAGAGACGGCCCTGAGATGTGCTGCAGTCGATGATGGAAACATAATCAGGTACAACGATCGATCGAGTTGCATCGTTGACCGGATTCAATATATTTATTGAGCGAAATTTAATAAATAATGTGCTACGGCGCGACTCAAACAGTACTTACCTACCTATAATCTATATCATAGTACCTGCACGAGGGCGCATGAAATATATCGGCTAAAAAACAAAATTTGAAGACGGCCAGGTACATCATGACAAGGAAATCAATTAGGAATATCGTTCAAAAAATATTCCGTCAAGTTTATCCGGACTGAGCACGTTTTCTAACCTGGAGCAATAGCAGCTGTCAGCACGCGCTGACTTCCCGATCTCTTCACGCCTCATTCCAATCTCTGTGTAGGCAAATTATCGAGCTGAGATGAGCTAGCCAGCTGCTGTACCATGTGCTGTGTGAGAAAATGCGTGAGAAAAGAGCTGGTGCAGGTGGTCACTGCTATGATAATTTGTCGGTTCTAAGCTGTCAAAATAACCCGCTATATTCGATTGAGATTCTTCTTTATCATAAGCATAGGTCTAAAAATGAATGGGTTATCGAGATTTATACATTTATTTTGCATGAATCTTCAATGAAACAACTATATGAATTAAACGTTAATACATCAACAATCAACGAACTTTTACATCCAAATATGTGATCAAATTATTCCTTGGAAATTGTATACTATGTAACTATTTACATGCAGGCTCGAATCACCGGTTTTATTTTACACTTAATTACACTTAAATGAATAAATCGTCTTAAATCTTAATGTATAAATCACATTTTTACACGCAAATAATTGCATCACTGTACAGATCATATTATGATATTGAAGGTACTCTGTGAAGGAATAATTAAGTTTGCAACATGACCCAAGCATCTGGGTTGTCATAGTAACTCATCTCATATACCGTTAACTGTCATGCACGACACACTGAATGTTATAAATTCAAATATTCCCATATGTACAAACTCTGCCGCAAACCTGCCAGAATTCATTTATATAGGTCCACTGGGGAAAGTGGACGGAAGAAATCTGGCAAACGCGAACCGTGTAGGTAATGAAGTATCAAAATTAGGTAAATCCTTCTCAAGCTGCATCAGCATATATTGATTCTAATTATAACTATATCTCCGATATCTATTTGTTCATAAGTTAGGCATGCTTCGTGATAAGTCCTTGCTCTTCCAAACTGACTCAGTGTAATCACGATAGGTGTTCCACTGTTTCTTTGCAGCCAGAATCTCGTTGTTTTTCTTGGCTTCAACACAGAACTGAGGTGTTTTCAGCTCATACCACTTCGGCTGAGGTCCCCTCAGTCTCTCTAGCTCCTGAAAGTGGGACAATTGTGAAATATTTCTCTGAGTCGGTGCAAAAATTCCTTCCCGCGCGTGCTTAGAACTGAATTCTACAGAATCGAGTTTGAGTGCGCGCGTGTACTACATCACAATTTTGTTTCCGCGCCTGCCGCTAAGTTAGTAGAGAAATCTGTGAGACAACGTGTTCCCATTTGAAATAATATCGTTTCCAGCAATAATGTGCCCACGATTTTATGCTACAGGACGTTGGACTCCAACAGTGGTTGGTGATCGCTGGTTGGTTCGGAGTTACTTCTATTCGAAAAGCACAAAAACACGAACTTACAATAGCAAATGCCACATTCCTACGTCAAATGACATGCATGCCAGAAACTACTCATGTTCTTATGTTTGATAGTATTCACATGTATTCTAGTCTTACATCGGTACCGTCCTAGGAAAGTTGACATATTTTATGCTAGGCTGGCAAAAACTGGAGGTAACTTACAATATGTTATGCTCGCAATGAACCAATTCTGTTCTTAATCTGACAAAATGTAGACTGAGGTTTATTAAAAAGATCGGATTGTGTGTTTAATCCATCATATAACAAAACCGATTTCTACCCCTACAACCACATCTCTCTATTACCTGCAATCTCCGTATTTCTAGCAATCTCTTCTCCTCGAGTCTCAGTGACTTGAGACGGAGCGAGTTGATTTGTTCCCGATAGGGCGTGGCATTACACGCCAAGCGGGGCCGAGGTGCAGCTTCACTCCAAATCTGTGTGTCCAGAATGTCGTCATCCACATCCAGTGCATCAGCAGCCCTGGAATAACGAGTCGTAGAGAATCATTTGAATCGGGGGATAAGCAAGGAGTATCCAAGGGAAGGAAAAGATGTTAAACGTAATGAGTGATATAATGTTTCCAGAGGGATATTCTGGACAGTGATGAGACTCTGTCCAGAATGGTTCAGGTACGATGGTATACTCACAATCTGTAGGATCGAGACAATTCAGCATCGCCTCTGATGGACAAGTCACCCCTAGAAGCTGATCTAGAAGCTGATTTAGAGGCCTGCCCTCTAACACACCGGCTAGACTCGTCTAATTTGTCATCTATCGATCGAGAACTGAGGTCTAGTTCCTCTCGCAGCTTGTCAATGTTACATCTCAAGTTGTCAAGTTTGTCGATGGACTTAACGTAGTCTTCTATCGCACTTGTATCCTGAAATAAATGCAGGCTCTCATATCATTAAACGGCGCCTGGATTTTCTTAATTTGGTTAGAAAATCTTCAAATATCAGATTCATGCAGAATTAACACCGAAGAATCTAGTTATGCCTAAATAAGAATCTAACGATTTCTTATTGAGGCATTATTATATAACTCTTCATCAACACACATACATAGTAGGGCCTATACTTATAGTATCGTTCCAAATCTCGATCGTAGAAATAATCGTAATATTTGTCGTAGTATCGCCGGTATCGATCGTAAAACTCCGGATCGTAATACGACGCCGGGTTGAAGGGGTAGTACCGCCACGGACGGTAATAGTACTCCCACGCCGGTCGGCCCGTAAGCTTCCACGGCCGGTACCGACGGAGGTAATCGTTGTAGAGGAGATCAAATTTAGCCGACATTCTGAGAGAGTGGGGGGCGAGAGAGGCGGCGTGCTTCAGAGTGGAGTGTGTTGTGACGAATGTTTCATTTAGGTATTTTGGACAAACTACAATGTAGTTTGTAACAAAACTTCAGAAAATGTCGAACTGAACAAACGACAGAAAGAGAGTCTGTAAACAAACTGCGGTAAGCAAAAAAATATCACGAAACTAGTGAAAACGAAGCGCGATACATATAGCTCAGGATATCCTCAATATATCAGAATAAGCCCTGAAAAGGGAAAGTCGCATAGTGTAGTAGGTATCATCCACAAATGATATAGGTAGGTAATGGAACTATAATGACACACCCATCACACAAAGGACATCTAGCTCAATAGTCAATATACTGTATACAATAAGTATTACCAAATACATTGTACATTTTATATCAAAATACAAACGGCTGATACTGCGTAAAATGAGGACATATGTTTATAACAAAGGTCGTTATGAACGTCCTATACGATGTAACATAATAAACAAAATCTTTTAATTGAAGTTAAACAGGTAAACTTAACAACATCAAGGGGATGAAATTCAATTTAAGTTCACATATAGATATTTGAAAAGAAGCATATGAAAGCGTGCTGAAAATCAAAAACAAAGGAAGACAAGAAATGGAGAAAACAAGCTTTATCAAGATCAAGATGCGAGAGATGATTGTTTACTTGACAAAACTGATGATTATTGACATGTACAAACAATTGTGCGGGTCTGCAGCAAAGTGAAACATCGTATTGCTGAATTTGAGAAAATTGTTTTAAACTTAATAAATCAGCAAACAAAAACATCTCGTCTCCGCAAACGTGATGCTCAAGTTGAGTTTGATATATCATATGACAATGATATGACATATGACGATTGACGATTTAAAACAAGTGTCTCTGGTTTCTGGTACAACGACAGATAAATGGATCTCCATTAACATCGAGTTATACTGAGATTATTCTAATCGACACCATAGGGAACATCAATCAATGAAAAGAGAACGAAATAGAAACATGGAAACACATTCTCGAGAACGACTACGATAAAACGATTTTCGAAAGTTTCTAATTTTGTATCACCCACAGAAAACAAACATATGAAATGCATTATGTAAAACCATACAATATGAAAACAGACACAGCTTGTGTTTGTTTGTGCATTGCAAACAGTTAATAAGAATCCCAGAAGAGACCGGAAGTCTGCACCTGGATGTAGACAGCAATTATCGAGATAAGGAGTTCTGTGACTACATACATATATAGAGAGAGATAAAAGAGTATAGAATGGTAGAGTGCCAACATCATCATCCTATCATGGTAGTGTGTGTAGATATCATGGATTGTGCTATAAATAGCAGTAACAGTGTTATTATAGGTACCACTATCTACAGTAAAGCAACTCTGGAGGAGTATCATAGGAATTATAGTCGAATTAGGAAATCTTCCCCCATCCAGTATTTCGTGTAGCAGTTATAGTGGTAATGATCTACTACTAATGGGGGGATGATAATAGTAGGAAACCCATGAACTGTGTGTACAAAAATATTAGCTAGATCATACGTACTTCCAATACCGGAACATACAATACGGAACTTGGGGCAAACAACTGGTAATAATTGGTAACTTGTTCCAGATTCGCAAACACACAGAGAGATAGGGCATAGGCACGTAACACGATGGTTGCCGTAGTGAAGTTTGTACTACAGCCATCAAAACAGAGATCACAGATGAAAAGATTGGGGAATGGGGATGTTGTTAAGGTGGGGGGCTAGGAGTAGTTCTCTGGGGAATATTCGCAATTCATTGTGATGCCAATCTCAGTGGTAATTAATTAACTAATAATTACTAATTATGTAGATCTCAATTCTATACGTCACTCGCAAGCGAATAGTTGTGAGTTGTCATAAACGCGCATAGCTCAACCTCCTATGCACCATAATGCTTACTCTTTAATAGCAATATTTTGATTTAATACGTGTCAATCCCATAGATATATGGAGCCGGTTTAATGGGAAAGTACTGCCAACNGAGTCCTCCGCCGTAGAGTCCTCCGCCGTACAGTCCGGACCCCAAACAGAGATCACAGATGAAAAGATTGGGGATGTTGTTAAGGTGGGGGGGTTAGGAGTAGTTCTCTGGGGAATATTCGCAATTAATTGTGATGTCAATCTCGGTGGGAATTAATTAACTAATTATTACTAATTATGTAGATCTCAATTCATTACGTCACACGCGAGCGAATAGTGGTGAGTTGTAATAAACGCGCATAGCTCAACCTCTTATGCACCATATGCTTACTCTTTAATAGCAATTTTTTGATTTAATACGTGTCAATCCCATAGATCCATGGAGCCGGTTTAATGGGAAAGTACTGCCAACTTCGCTTCTGAAATTTGAATTCATGATTATGATGCGCGTAGCACTTATTGTTGAAAATCAATTATGCCAGCAGAACACATTCAGTAGGGAGTGGGTGCATGGTATGTATAATTAGCTTGAGCTACAGACTCATTCGAATAGTCATATAGTCATGTATACTGGGATAACTGGATAATGAATTAATTGATTGTTTTAACCTCCCCGGAATGAAGTACTTCGTCTGCCTCAATTGCTCACAGGAAGCTGGTCCGAACTAGTTTTGTTAATGGGTCTGTACAACACTGTATCGACTTGATATAAGTGATTGTTAGTTGTTTATCGATCCTGGTCTATAGCAACCGTTATTGGTAAACAGACGCTCGAGGCTTTCAAACATAGCACAATCTTTGTCAGATAAGCAAGAATTGATCCTTACCGTTGATAAAAACCCTACTCAATAGAAATTAGAGACTTTTAATGACCTCGACGTAAGAATGGTCATAACTCACCAAGTCTTCGAAGTCATCGGAACGCCTTGTACCATTCATGTTCAAATGTGTGGGATCAGTAAACCAAGAATTCTTCGTTCTCTCCTCATTCCAATCAGTAGAAGAGTGTTTAACAGTGCCATTGGCGTGATCCCTATGTTCGACAGCCTCATCTGAATCTTCAAATTTGAGCTTCACCTGGAAATGGAGCCCTAGATATTGTGCTCAATCGACTATCAGACACTGTAAGCATCTGCATGTATTATAAAGAGGGGTTTTCAATTTATGATAAAGAGAATTAAGACTGAACACTGTTCAGTGAACAGGACCCTACTCAAAGAAGAATCAAACCTTTGTAGGAGACTTAGTGTCACTGTATCTATCAGGACTGTATTTCATAGCTGTGTGGTGAGATACTTACATTAGTGTCAACCAACGGCAAAAATCAAATTTATCAGACTCAAAACTGGCACTGTCAATCGGATATTGCAAAACTTGAGGATGGTAATCCGAAATACAAACGTGATCAGCAACAGAAAGATCCGTGAAAACTGGTAGTACCTATAGTAGATTCACGTCTTGGTAATTCGTAACAACGTACCAAAACAAAAGTTTGCTGGGATCCTAATGAGCGCTCGATTTGTGTGAAAAGAACAAATGAATGCGCGGCGTAAATATAGGCCTCAAAAATATAAGACGCGCGCTCGTAAAATAAATTGTCGATCGATGATAGACCCTGTCGAGAATTTCGTTTCGCGCGCAGCGGTCTGGCATCGCCCGACAAAAAATAAACAATATTCTCTGGTGATGCTGAATCAGTTAACCACTGATAAAAGCCGCAATACAATCAAATATGTTTGAGAATATGTTCGTGGCGCGCGCATAGCGAAATTCCCGACAGGGTTTATTATAATTATCATCAAACGACAGAATCACTTTACAATAGATTTGATTGTATTATTTTTGAATTCACGTGTATTTAAAATTATGATAAGAGAATGAAATTATGAATTTTATTGAGCTTTTTTGAGTGATAGCATTGGTGATCCATTACACAATCCAGAATGTTCCTAATTGATTGAATCTTCCTTATATCGAATTTTTGGTCTAGTTCACAGTACTCACCAAGTGCTTGCCTTATGAGTGATATTTTTTGAAAAACTAAAGGAATGCCAAAAATTGTGGTTGATAGAAGTAGCCATGGCTTTCCTTCTGAGAAAATGCCTATATCAATATGTTGATTTAGACAGGTGAAAGGCTTAGATTGTGCATTTACTAGTATTTATAATGACCAAAATATCGTCAATTCCTCACTTTCTCCTCAAATTTGATTGTATAAAGAAGTGTTCTATTAAGTTATATTGAGAAAATATTTGCATTATTTCTCTATTTATTCACATATCCAGCTATTGTAAAGCTGTCCAATCTCAGCTATTTATCATTTGAAAAGTAACACTCTTATCCTTTAGAATCATTCATGTACATATGTTGTTCTGATGAAGATAGTCAAACCATCATGGGTTTGCTCGAAAGATCCTTTACTTTCATGTGATGTTCACCCTGATGGAACCAAGTTTGTGACATCTGGACAAGGAGATGGTACTGGAAAGATATCTATTTGGCAGCTATCTCCAGTTGCAAAATTTAAGGCAGAAAAATCATCATTGAAAAAGTGCATAGCTGTCCTTGAGCATCATCAAGGCTGTGTTAATTGTGTGAGGTGGTCTAATAGTGGTAAATACCTTGCAAGTGCAGGTGATGATAAAGTTATCATGATATGGAATACAGTTCGTTATGAAGGCTCAGATTCTGAGTCATATAAGTGTGTTCACATTTTGAGAGGCCATGACGGAGATGCTCTCGACTTAGCATGGTCTCCAGATGATAGCTTCTTGGCATCCACAAGTGTTGATAACCACATCATTGTTTGGAACTGCCTCAAATTCCCAGAAAAAGTGACCACACTTGTTGGTCATAGTGGAATGGTGAAGGGTGTCATTTGGGATCCTATTGGTAGATACTTAGCCAGTCAGTCAACTGACAAAACTTTAAGAATATGGAGGGTTTCTGACTGGCAAGAAGAAGCTAAAATTTCTGCTCCTTTTGCAAAATGTGGTGGTACTACAACAGTTTTAAGGATTGGATGGTCACCTGATGGCCAATACATAGTTTCCTCTCATGCCATGAATAATGAAGGACCTGTTGCTAAGATCATTGAGAGAGATCAATGGAAAGCCAGGATGGACTTTGTTGGTCACCGTCGTGCTATAGAGAGTGTTAGATTCAACCCTCATTTGTTTTATTACAATAAAAGACCAGTTTCTTGTGTGGCTATTGCAGGAAGAGATAGCAGTATATCTGTATGGTTAACTGCTTTGAAACGCCCTCTATTTATTGTGCATGATATTTTCACGAGTTCAGTGTTGGATATGTCCTGGACACCTGATGGTTATGCTCTTATCATATGCTCTCATGATGGTAGTTTAGCATATATAGAGTTGAATAGTTCTGAAATTGGGAAAACTTTGTCCCCTCAACAAACTGCTTCTCTGAAGAGTAGCCTCTACGGAAGGAATGTCCAAGAGAGGTTGACAATCATTGAAAACCCTGATCTCCTTGATGCTACCGAACCTGATGATGAAGACACAATGACCTGCTCAGATACAGATGAGGCGATGGATACATCTGAAGAGACCAGTACCGAATCAAGTTCAAAATCACAAGAACCTGTTTCAGGCCCAAGATTAAATGGTACCTACAAAGAGTCGAATGGAAGTTTCTCGAATCCATTTACTACTACAAATGGGCACAGTCACACTGATAGACAGAGTTTGCTCAAGCCAATTTCAGATAAGCTTTCACTCAGGTTCGAAACTCCTAGCACACCACCAGCCCCCCAGGTTTCGTCAATAGCCAGCAAACAAGTTGAAACTGTTACAAGAGACGGTAAAAGGCGGATAATGCCCATAACTTTGAAAGAAATACAGGACAAGAAGGAATGTACAGTTCAATCTCCCTCCAAACGAATCCTCCTCACCCCAGTTTCTAACAGTTTAAAGCAGGCGCTCACTAAAGTCACAGAACCAGTTGTTCAGGAGGAAAGTACTGAATCAAGTATAAAACTCAGGGATGTCCCTGTAAAATTATCTCACCATATCCGAACTCAGGACCAAGGCTCAGGAAGTAAACCGGCGAAGCCGACAGAGGTCACTGAAAAACTTTTTGCTACAATTTTAGGCTGTACAGTCGAAGTTGATAATCGAAAACATCTAGCGTCCTTCTCTCTGGGTAACAGAAAGTGGAATTGTGCTCTGAGCAATGCCGTTACCACTTTGAGCAGTGGTGATGATCGCTTCGTGCTTGGTTGTGATGATGGAAGCCTATATATTTTCAACAAATCGGGCGTTCTTGACTTTCCTGTGTTGAATGTTGGATCTAAGATAATTAAGTCGGCATTGAGTGGTGATTTTGTTGCCATTGTAACTGAAATTCCTTCTGTTAATGTGTGGAATGTTAAACTGAAGAAATCTGTTCTCAAGGAAGAATCTTTAGGGTCTCTTATAACAAAAGATAGGTCTCTCATAAGTTTAGCTATTACAAAAGAGGGTAACGTAACAGTTGGCCTCAGCGACAACACTTCCTTCTGTTACAGCTACAACTTGTCGTCTTGGATGTTGATTGGAAGTCACCAACTCGACTCAGCATGGTACACGGAGATCGAAACCCACAAATCCTCCTCTTCTTCCACCTCAGACCAAGTATTGGCCTCCATGCTGGATAAGTACTCCAAAAAAGGTTCACTGAGCACTGTCCCTCAAGACACCGACAAAACATATCTGAACACAGTCCTCATGATAGAACAACAGATCCTAGTAGCAGGTGATCTCAATTCGACAGCAGAATGTGTGCAATGGCTCACATCGCTCGTGCGATACATTACTCTCCACCAGGATGAGTATCGTCTGAGTGCCCTCCTGCAGAGGTACATGTCCTCCCCCGAGGAGAACATATTCGGGGTGGAGAAAGTCACCCTCATGAAGGATCTCCTCAAGGTTGTCGCGTCAAATGTTAGTTGTCAGAGGGTTTACTCAGATTTCAAACAACAAGTAGAGTGGGAAGAGAATAGGCGGTAGTCGGAACATATTATATCGTCACTTTTATTAGCAGAGTTTTATTCTCGGGGATCATTGATCCATGTTTAACTTATATTGGTCATTCTTGATATTGATTTTTGTTATTTCTCTTTCATACTTCATAGGTGATAGGTATTTCAATGTCATATTTGAGAGCATTCGTATTTACTTCATTTAATGAGCTTGCTTTTCCATGCATCAATGTTAAGTTTATTTCACTTCCCAATTAAAACCGATCATGTACTCACTGAAAATACACGCTGATATTCTTACACGTTAAAGATCGTTACTATTGTAAATGGTGTAACTTAATGAACACTATTCATTCTATCTAGCTGATAGAATAGTACATCATGATGACAGTTGAGACCACGTGGAACAACAATGGGAACCCAGACGAGGATTTTGCTTGGGCCAGCCCTGAAAAGCAGTTCCACAAAAAGTGAGTGTTGTCAGTAGGTGCGGTGCTGTTACCAGTGAGTTATGTCAGTGGGTTCCGTGATGTTACCAGTGAGTATTATCAGTAGCCGTCGTGATGTTACCAGTGAGTGTTGTCAGTAGATGTCATGCTGACACCAGTGAGTGTTGTCAATAGGTGCCGTGCTGTAACCAGTGAGTGTTGTCAGTAGGTGCCGTGCTGTTACCAGTGAGTGTTATCAGTAGCCGTCGTGCTGTTACCTGTGGTTGTTGTCAGTAGATGTCATGCTGATAGGTCAGTGAGTGTTATCAATAGGTGCCGTGCTGTAACCAGTGGTTGTTGTCAGTAGGTGCCATTCTGTTACCCGTGATTGCTGTCAGTAGATGTCATGCTGATAGTTCAGTGAGCTATGGTAGAAGTTTCAAGTCAATCGGTTGTCCGGTTTGGGAGCTATCCTCAAATGCTCACTCAAACTGACATGTTTTGGGTCGATAAGGGGTTATGGCGGCCACTAACTCGGGAACCGATCATGGGATGGACGTGAAATTTTGGTTGTCCGAGTTTCTAATAGTCCTTGAGCTATGGTAGAAGTTTAAAGTCATTC
>CAMPET010000024.1:51838-62673 GCA_946803715.1 Beroe ovata | reverse complement strand
TAACTCGGGAACCGATCATCGGATTGACATGAAATTTTGATTGTCCGAGTTTCTAATGGTCCTTGAGCTATGGTAGAAGTTTTAAGTCAATCGGTCGTCCGGTTTGGGAGCTATCCTCAAATGCTCACTCAAACTGACATGTTTTGGGTCGATAAGGGGTTATTGCGGCCACTAACTCGGGAACCGATCATCGGATTGACGTGAAATTTTGGTCGTCTGAGTTTCTAATGCTTTTGTACTAGGATTCTGTACACAAATTTGAGAATTTAAGGCTCAAAGTTTCTTAGTTTCTTAATTATAGTTCAACGGAGTTTCTTAATTTTTACAGGATTCTAGGCTAAGTTTCTTAAATTTTCGGAGATCCTAGGCTCAGTTTCTTATAGAGAGTTTCGCATAGAAAAAACTGAGTGTATGCGTAAATTCAAGTCTTGTCAGTGATGGATGTTTGGACAGATAACGCTTCAGGAGAGCAAGATAGGGCCAAACTTCGATCGGGAATCGATCCGAGTCCGAAATTTCCTAGGAAGCAATGGTATTTCGCCGAAATATTTTTCTTCATATCTTTGATCTCAGATCGGAGTGTGATAGAAAGTGTAATGAGTAAGCACCACACTTTTATACTTCGATTTTGAAATTTTCTGAGGAAGACTTAACTGGCACTTGCGACACTAATTTTTCACCAAATCATCTCTCCTACTTATAAGTTGAGAGTTATTTTTTTTATAACTCTCAACTTCAATTTTTTTCAGCATCACCGCGTTCTTTATGTCTTCAATTTCGCGGATACGTTCGTACGTGTAAGTGCGCGCGCCCAGTCAAACTGAATAATACGCGCGGTTACAAATGCTCCTGTGTAACCGCGCGTCACGAGAAAGCTCGCAGAAATAGTGGCAATTTTGTGACAAATCAGAACAATGGGTGCTTGCGCCGCGCAATCAAGAGGGCAGATAATCCGTTTGCACATTACCTGAGTGTTACTGAATAGTTGTAAATCCTTGAATAGGTTGAGGTCAACTCGCGCCTCATGACATATAGCTTGACATTTAGTATTCTGGTGGCAAATGTTGAAAACTGCTCGTCTTGCTTGTACACTCGCAGCAATGCTCTCTGTTCCCTGTACCCACTGTTTAGTGACAAGGATAACTGTTGTTGTATCTAACATGGTGTTATTTAACAAGAAATGGAGACGGGTGATATTGTGTTACCTCATGTAGATTAGTTAGTCGCGCCATCCCAAGTATCCTGGTAAACAGTTCTTTGGTTACCATAGCAACTACCCTCTTATCTCGTACTATCGTCTTGCAGAAGAGAAGTAGCTCACACTGTATGTTGACATCGTCAATGTTGTCAAGCACTGCAGCCAAACACCCTGACGATATTTGTATGCTAAACAAGTTTAATCCAGATATATCCATTATCCTGTTGTGAGAGCTCTAATACTAAGGCCTGGTAGCAATCAGCATATCAGTGAAATGTATGATGCTAATAGTCTATAATTACACAACTGCACAAGTATATCTTTAATATGTCTTCAGAATAGGGCATCAGGGTGCAAGATGGCCACAATATTCCCCCTTTAATCGGTACATGGGAATCAATGATATTTAGATGGAACTTGAACAAAAAATATATTCGTTATTTTTCGCATCTTGGATTTTCAACTAATCCCAGAAAAGAATTACTAACATTCTCTTATCATCCAGGGATGAATAGCCAGAAAATAGTTTTGCCCACAACAACATAAAAATAGGTGTTTCCTATTTCGGCCGCGGAATCCGAATTTGATGGAATTCCGCAGTTAATTCATTAGCAAAAGCGAGAAAAATGGGTTTGCTATATCCGCAATTTAAGATGTATGTCAACAGAATAGCGCCACAGGGGGGCAAGAGTACACCACGGCTATTGTAATGAAATGGAAGCTGTTACAGAGGAATAACGATGGGTATTAACTTCATCAGGAAGTATGATAGGTCAGTGTCGGTAACTCACGCTGTATAGTATTGTCACACTCATCCACAGACGTGACAGTTTTGTTGTATTTGTGTAGTGCTGCTAGTTTCCCCTCTGTTCCTGTATCCTGTTCCAGAGCTTCGACAACACTCTCCATTCTCGGTATCCCAAGTTGTCACATTATACTACAGCTGCTATAATGCGTTATCATAGTGGTGACTGGTGACTTATTATCAGTGATTAATTGTTTCCTGCAAATCTCTGGTTATCTAATAAGCATAATATTGATGGAACACATGATAGAAAACGATAAGATGTTCGATTTATTTAACAAAGATGGATCTTATTAAAGAAAATTTCAACTCAATTCCATAATTTAAAAACACCTTCAACTCCAAACAGTTTCAACTCTCTCAACTATTACAATATATAATTCATATTATCCCGATCTAAAGTGGACATTCTCAACCCAATTTACAAGATGGCATTGACAAGATAGGACGGGACATTACACTCCTGAACGAGTTTCTGAAGTCTGGTCTCCGTCTCCGAAATTGAGGAAGACAGCTGTCTCAACTCCTCACTCAGTCCATCCACCTGCCTACTCTCACACTCCAGATATTGATCAGGAAGGGGTGGCGGCTTTGGTTGTGGTGTCCTGGACTCATAGTACGACAAACTCTGCCAGATGTCAGAGATGTCGTCCTCAACTAGGGGTGGATCATACTCGGGCAGCAGCAGCATGTCGTCCAGGTCGTTAAATATGAGTGCCCGATCCACCACACCCGCGCTGTGCCCCGCACTGCTGTATATCTCCTGTACTTGAGTCTCGAGGAGTACAGTGTGAGAGGCGAGGAACAGGGCATTCTCAATGACATGGTGTATCAGCTGGTTCAGTATGGTGCACCATTGCACACCATTGCTGTCTATAACTGTGGAGATGGTCGCCGCGAGGAAGGGGGTGTTGAACGTCTCAAGAGAGGAGCAGTAGTTGAGACAATCGGCTGAAGAGTCAGGGTCACCGTGGAATTTGGGGAGTCGCAGATTGAGGATATCTGATGATAACTTGTCCAGTTTATCAGGACTGTTCCAATTGGTGCTGATATCAGTGCACTTATCATAGTGACTCGGCCAGTCAATCTCCCTTAACACACAATGCTTCACACTCATTGCTATGGTCTGTATGATACAGTTATAGAATGTAGTTATGATGTTTGGATCTACAGAGTACTGCTTCTGCTTCTTGAGAGCTATCTGCTTAGCCAGCAGAACATCAGTCAGCTTCGCGCACATGACAGTCTGTATGAAGTCCCGGCAGTTCACCACTCTAAACTCCTGAGTTGGGCGTTGCCAATGCAGGGCATCGCTCACGGCTGCATCTAGAGCTTTGTACAGCGTGCAGCACTTGTACTTTGTCATTTCTCGCGGTTGTGCAACGTGCAGATAGCACCATGATGCAGGACATTGCTCCGATATCAGTATCCTGGGAGATGGCACACTCGACTCTCCCACTGAGCTGATATGGTCCTCACAGTTGGATTGTACTACAATGAGATCGCACGATTTCAAGGAATCGTTCAGCAGGTCTCGGGAAGCATGGGATAGGTCAACAAGCTGCAGCTTCAGTTCATACCCACTTATAGTAACACTCTGGCAAGTGTATTCACCCACTGGTTCATTGCAAGTCACACCAAATGAGTCCAGGACAAAACGAGACATTGGAGTGGCGAATGATTCCACTGCTATCGTGACGTAGATTGGGTGTGCCAAGTTGGCAAGACACCCCAGCGGCATTCCCTTCAGTGATATGGCTTCCTCTAGTAAGTCCATGCGCAACTTGAGCTTTCTCTGAACATTTACTCTCTTCTGGAGTGATTTTGTAGGGGAAGTTAGGTCGATTTGGGCAATGTTGGATATCCTAAGATGAGTTTTCTCTGCATCTCCTCTGTCACCGCCAAGTAAGCTCCTGAGCACATCACATGAGGGGGATGGGATTATTCTGGGTGGGATCTTGTCCAGAGTATGCCGTTTAGAGTATATCTTGGCATACCGAGACCTCCACACGTTGAAATAGTATCGTTTCTGCACAACATTGGTATCAAGAAGCAGTTTCAGCTCTGTCTTTCTCTCAACATGCATGTCAGATTCAGTTTCACTGAGCAAAGACTTGAGATGACTTGTTATGAACTCACTGAGCAGATTATCCGCCACTGCAGTGGTTACCCGCTGCACAGTAGTGTCAAACTGTGAGAAGAGGCTTGATTGTGATGTTATCAGATTCCTCATTTCACTGTGAACAGCTTGGGAGAGGAGTTCGCTACACGTCTCCTCCACGAATGTCAGCCCAGCTTCCTCCACCAGAGTCTCTAGGACTAGGTCACGGAGTACTTTGTCAAGAAGTGGCGAGGGGTAGTTGTGCTCGTACAGATTCTTAGTGTGGACCATTGTCCACTTCTTGCGTTCACCCTTAGCTAACAACAGTTCCTCTCTTAGTGCTACCTGACAAGCTTCATCAATGAGTTCCTTGATCACAGCTACCTTGCTCTTCTCAAGGTACTGTAGTTCAGCGAAACACTCTGATATCATCCTGTGGACATCCTTGAACACGAATGTGGCTATGAGTTGCTGTGCCACCCTCTCTAAAACTGCAGGTGGTATTGTCAAATTCCGTGGCGTGGCTGGTGACTGCTCATAGCTGACAGCTGACACCTGTGTCACCTGATCTGACACACTGTCACCAGTGTAGATGATACTGCCCATAGGTTTTGTTATCTTGCAATCTATCACGGATAATCTGTGCTCCACCCTCTCTTCGTTCACCTCGTACTGACGGTGGCGCAGATAAACCACATCCTCGCTCGTGGATACCGACATCCCCGCACAGAACTGCACTGCCTCCTCGGCCGATTCAAACGCAAGCAATCGGACCAGCTTCTCCACAGGGTACTGCACATTGGAGGTACTGCTCGCCGGACCTCTGCTCGATGTTGTGTGGGAGTTGATGATGGACACCAGGGCCTTCTGACGCATGTTACTGATGTATCTGTACAGAATACAGCACGCCAGCAGAGATCCTCGTCTGAAGAGTCGGAAGAAAAGGACGAAGTTTTTGGAGTTGTAAGCGTTGTAGCAGGAGATGGCGTACTGAACATTCTCGGACCTGAGTATCTCTGGTTCGTACTTGGACACATCTCGCATGACTTGTCCACTGTTCAAATTCAGGAGGATATGATACATTCTGAACTCCGCCTCATTCAAACAACTCCCGGTTTTCAGATCATCGTACAAATGCCTCAGACTCGTTAGAGCTTTTTCCAGATTCTCATTGTTGTACTTGTGTTCGAATGTGCCCTCTGTCGATTCTGACATGGTATAGCTGCTGTAAATATGAAATCGAGTTATTGTTTCCAACACAATAACTGTGTTGACATCACAGAGGCGCTGCTGCGTTATATCCTTCCTTACTGCACGAGTTCTATCCCATAGAAAATCATATATATCCTCGAATGAGTTGCTGTGTTGCGCCAGCAACCTGGTGAACAGGTACTCAACAGTTTTCAACAACACAACTGACGGTCGCAAATCTTCCTCTTTAGATTCCTCCTGGTCTGCCGATGCTCGCTTGTACTCCTTCACAGCGAGATGGTGCACAAACCTACCTCCCTCCGTCTCAAACACCGAGTATATTTCCTGCTCTGACCGCTTGTTAAACTCATGCACGGAGCACATTTGCAGGCAAGTCCCCCGCTTCCGAATATACTTGCCGGAGCTTCCCCCATCTGTCAGTGTGACGGAGGAATTTGCAAAGTCCCTTTCCAGTTGTGCTCTGTTTTGGAGCACTGTATCTGGGTTCCGTCTCCCAACACCATGCTGAGTGCTATGATTGCGGGGTGCGGGCGCAAACACATTGGGCTCCATCGGGGGCGGAGGTCGAGACTCTAATACGGGGGTATGAAGTACTGGGGCACGGGCGAATATGTTACCAGTGTCGCGACTCACAAATGGGTTGTTGACAGCTGTTGTTAACGGGTTTCTGTTAACAGTGGAGTCGTTGTTAACAGTGGAGTTGTTGTTAACAGTGGTGGAGGACGTGAAGACTGCATCATCACCATCCTGTGAGTCGCTTTCCCTGGTCCAGGAAAAGGGGTTTTTAGAGGAGCTGCTACTCGCCTGTCGCTTTGCCCGCTGCTGAATCTGCTTGATCGCTAGACGCTTCTTCTGTTGACCATACTTTGCAAAACTATTGATTGACATTCCTATGAATAGCTTGTGTTATCCAACAGTAATCGCAGGCAAATATCAGATGGTTATGAAATCTTCTATCACACATTCCAATAAGAGCACCCTATTGCTGAATCAAATTCAAAGTATAACAGTATAACAAGCATTCAAAGCTCAATCACATCAATAAGAATTGTTCAATACTCTATTTCCCAACTGTCCATGCGTTTTTCCTCACCAAATTGTGTTACAAAAACTTGATACCATGACCACAGACAAGGCTACAGACCGGGCTACATGTAGGTATGGCTTGTATACATGTCCAGGCAGTAGATCCAGGTTATCTAATGTCACTGCTTTGTGTTTTCAACTAAACTATTCTAACGAGAATCATGCCCAATCTGAATCCACTTGTTCCAGGAATGACGACTCATCATTCTGGTAAACTATTGAGGAATGATAGGAGGGATAGGTGCCACAGAGTGGGATTGTCCTTGTAACACGGGTGTGAACCATTGGGTACCATCGTCATGGTAACCCCGGGAATGCTTCCCAACAAGCTCTCAACCTGATTAATCAGGGGTAAAATTACAGCTAGCAGAAATCATTGCAAAATGCAAATTGATGTCCAAAGTGACACATTTTGAATACTTTGATTCGATGATAACTTATAGTTAACTGCAAAAGTTTACAAAATATGCTTACATCAGCTCTAAAACTGGAATCCTTTTCACCATAGACTGCCAGAGTGGGTAAATGTAAATTTTGGTATTCTGATTTTTGGTGAGAGTTCAGGGAAACGGGAGCTATGGCAACCCATCCACCCAAAGAAGAGGGAGAAGAGAAAACAAGTGGGACTGCAAAACTTCCACTCATTGACGGAGAAATGATCACTGGTGCAGCACCTGAGTGATGGTGAACTCATTTTTCATTTTCATTTCCCTCAATTATTTTAAGCAAACACTGTCAACTGAACAGGTTTGTCACACTTCATCAGCTAATCAGCATACATGCACTTCTATCTTACCTACATCAATATCTGCCAGAAATTCTCTCAGGAAATCAGCTTTTCTTGCAG
This sequence comes from Beroe ovata, assembly GCA_946803715.1. Lineage (NCBI taxonomy): Eukaryota > Metazoa > Ctenophora > Nuda > Beroida > Beroidae > Beroe > Beroe ovata. The sequence goes on along the minus strand of CAMPET010000024.1, from coordinate 55,424 downwards.
ATGGAAGGTTATGAGGCAGGTCTAATGCAATAGCCCTGTAGCCTGGAATGTGAATGAATGATACTCCTATAGAAACATTGACTGAGCACAATTATCATCAAAAATGTTTTCAATAATATGATGAATACCCTGATTATTCAGTTCAGTTAGTGTACCAAGTTCCAACCAAGTTGCTTTGGAAAATCTGCAATGGGCTGCCTTATGACTATATCCATAGCAAACCAATAATGATCACTGAAACTTGAAACATGGGCAATGGGCATCAACCTACGCTGCGCCATGTAGAAGAATAACAGATCTCTTGCCAGTTCTTGTGTCGAAATATTCAACCTTTATATGTTTAAGATCAAAATAATCTTTGGAGACTCATTAATAGTTGGATAATTCAAAAAATTCAGCAAGCAAAAATGAAGACAATAAAGTACTTTTTCAAGGCTTACCTTGGTTCCAGAAACATCGATATGGAGTTCTTGTATTTCATCCAATGTTCTTATGTCAGGCTTTGCACCATTACTGATACAATAAGTCATTTGTTAAATGGCAGCTAGAAAAATCTAGGATATATATGCTTAAATTCCAAAAAAAGTGCAAAAAAATCTGGGTAATCTATCATTATTTATGATAGTTTTACTTCTATTCCAACAGCTGTACAGCCAATGACAGGAATCGAAGGATTCAAGTAATCAAGCCAGTGACGGTTAAGGAAGTGTAATCCATACTTAATTCGCCCGAGACTTCGCTGCAATGGGCAGCTCCTCATTTAACCCTCCCGCACAGTTTCCTGTACGCTCGGCTGAGTGAACCGTAGGGCTGCATAGGCTTGAGTTTAATCTCTCACCCTTAGCTGAGTGGTGCGGTGGCAGGGACTCGAACTTACGATCTCTCGACCAAAAGTCATGAGCCCATACCACTAAGCCACTCACCCAGAAACGGATGTGAAAAGACTGCAATCAGTCTTCATGTTGTTGAATAGTAATATACATGTTCAAATAAACATTTGTCATGACAAACCTTGGAGTTGAGAATAACTCTGCACAATACAAGACAAATAATCCCATGAGAACAAATCCACACAGATAAATCCATTTTTTTCTTGTTACCATCATAGCAGTCTCCATGTTTGCCCTCAGAAAAGTAAAACTCATTTTCAGTCAATGTAATATATGATATACTTCTTGATGAATAACCCAGGCAGAGAATTAATTTTGACCCCTATATTCCACATATCATTGTAACATTATTCTTTGATATGATCCGATGATGTCATGATGAGTATAAGTGAATGAAGCTTAAGAAGTGTGACACTCAAGTATAACATTAGACAAAGTTTGAGAAAACTCATGCAGATTGATGTCTTCAAATAATGGTTGTCATTACTTGATAGATGATAAGTGAATTGTTGAAGAACTACATCCAACCTTGTAGGATTTTACCCTACCATCGGTGCGCGCAATTTTCATTCCGCCAGGGATATAATCCCGCCAGCAATTGTCGGGCGATGCCAAATCGCTGATGCAAGCCGCGATGCGGCTTGCGTCTGAGAATAAGTTTGCGCCGCGCGCGAAACGAAATTCTCGACAGGGTCTATCATCTATCGACAAGCCAGCAAGGGTAGGGTGAAATCCTACAACATCCAACCCTAGCTGGCAGCGACTTTATTTCTGGCAAGGCTGTTGGGCAGAATTAAGATTGATAATATAATCCTTGTCGATCGATGATAGATTGATAGACCCTGTCGAGAATTTCGTTTCGCGCGCGGCGCAAACTTATTCTTCGCGGCTTGCATCAGCGGTCTGGCATCGCCCGACAATATAATCCAGTGCCGACAGTATGGAAACCCTACAAAGTGCATAAATGATTTGATGCAGTGTCGCAATTATTATAACTATTAGTCTGGCCATTAAATGGCCAAGTGGCAAGACCCAAATGAGACTTTTCATAGTCACTTCAATGCAAAAGGCATATGTCACACTGCACTTTTGTACCCAGGAATTAGGACTAGTGGAGTCCATGACAAAAATTATGATGATTGATGAAGATTTTTAAAATCCGGCAAAATGTTTTTTGCGCGGCACCGACGGTAGCGAAAAATCCTACAACTCGCATGCGCGGCGCGCGCCATCATCAAAGATCGAAACAGGCTTTCGTTGAAAGCGCGCGCGCGAGAAAAAGGGGCGACGGGGCGTCACAATTCTGACAAGATGAATTGTGAAATTATCATCAAAAAGTGAACAGATTGTCAGCTAATGAAATTATATGCAATTGCAACTGCAATGAAACAGACGACGCGACTCAGGACACTGAATGATCCGGCAATTTCGGGAGATTTATTATTTACACTAACAACTAACAGAAAAAGCCGTTTTTACATGCTCAACCATTTCAGCTTTATTCTACTTTAACTTAGGCAAATAGGCACAGCTGTAATCGTAGGAGTTCTCCCTACCTAGTACCCAGACCCTCGCTGGCGGGATTTCAACCCTGGCGGGTTTTACCCCGGCGCCGACAGTAGGGAAAAACTTTACAAAACATTGACGAAAACTACCCAATTGAAATGTTACTTAAACACTATGGAGTGTAATTAGCATTTAACATTCCGCGACTGCTCTATTGTCTATCGTCCAACAGACTAACAGTTACATTGTCCATTAGTCAACTGCTCGCTATTGACAAATACAATGACAGTAGCTGTAGAGAAGTAGAACCACATCCATATTGAAAACTACGATGCGACAGACGGGTCCTGAATCACAATGAGCAGGTAGTCTTTGTCAGGAGCCACCATTATCTCGTGCTTCTTCGAACTGTGGGAACAGAAATACTGTAATTAGTAATTACTAATTTTTTATAGTTGCTGCTATTTCCACTGCATAGGGTTCATAACCAGGTTCATCTTTTGAGCGAAATCACCGGGAAATTGGTGAATCGTCCAATTTATGATAGATAAATACGTCAATGTCACGTGACAGACAACGATACATGAATGCGCAAAAAATTCCTTCTCGATTCAGCGTCAAAAATACGTAGGATCATTCCCTTCGTTCCTGCTACCATTCAGTGACTTACATTACTTGTTGCTCATGCTTTACCATCACTTCATTTGAGTATTTTCGGGGAAGGGGGAAAGGAAATACAACCCAGAAGTTATTCCAGGTAAGAGAGTGCGGAGTTCTGATTAAAAGCGAGAAAATCACAGAAAAGCCCTAGAAATAGAAATATCGAGCCTCCTCCGGGAAATAAGATAGCTTCAGACAAAGATCCGAGGATCAAAATATGAACTGCACTGGAGAGTTCAGCACTGGAGAGTTCAACTCTCAGTCCCCCCCCACTTCCCCTCCCCCTCATACATACCGTATTCTGAGAAAAGTGAGGTCGTTCTGAGGGTCGATATCACGGACCGTGGACTTTGCTTTGATCGCCAGCTCGTGAATTAGACCGGAATACTGCACAGTCGTGCTGTTGTCCAGCGTGGTCCGGATAGGGATACCTGCAATAGTGTGTGTGTGTGTGTGTGTGTGTGTGTGTGTGGAGCGATGTAGAGCGCGAGAGAGCGGTATGGATGTGGGGGGGGGTGGTGGTATTTATG
>CAMPET010000024.1:21842-36024 GCA_946803715.1 Beroe ovata | reverse complement strand
CTCAAGGACCATTAGAAACTCGGACAACCAAAATTTAACGTCAATCCGATGATATGTTCCCGAGTTAGTGGCCACCATAACCCCTTATCCACCCAAAACATGTCAGTTTGAGTGAGCATTTGAGGATAGTTCCCAAACGGATAAACCGATTGACTTGAAACTTTCACCATAGCTCAAGGACCATTAGAAACTCGGGCAACCAAAATTTTACGTCAATCCGATGATCGGTTCCCGAGTTAATGGCCTCCATAACCTTTTATCCACCGAAAACATGTCGGTTTGAGTGAGCATTTGAGGATAGCTCCCAAACGGATCGACCGATTGACTTGAAACTTCTAGGTATCTATCTCAAAAATTGACAGAGAAATTGGCAAAAACCAGAGAACTGCTTTTGTCAATTTCATTCATCGACAACGCACGATCTGAGCGTCAAAAATGAATGCAGACTTCAACATATCAATCCTCAACTATTCCAGAACAAATCCTGAAAATTTCATCAAGTTATATCAAAAAATGTTGGAAATATGTAAGTTTTTGTAGAGCACACTGATGTGGATACTGTTGTCCACTTTTTTGACACCCTGTAGTTTTATAGAGCACTATGTGAAATAGAGTGGAATGTTAACTATAGAGTGGAATGTTATTACCTGATTTTCGGCAAGGTACTGGAAAACGTGTTCTCTGCGCACTTTTTTCCTCCGTAGGAGCACCTTAACATTCATGGTGAAGCTGAGTATTGCCTCAATGGCATCTTTGCAAGTGTCTACAGTGACTGCTCTGTTTGTAACTGTGTCAGTCAGAGAGACCAAGTCTTCTTTGGTGAGACGCTGCAGCAGACTTCTGATACCACTCTTTTCTACTTCACTCAGCATTGTTTGAGCACAAGGTCATAGCTATCATCGGCCTACATTTGGCCTGGATATTACAGTTAACTACTTCGGGCAAATATGAAAATTTATAATTATGATTATTGTATTATACTAGAACACGGTGTTCTTAACACCAAATATTATGGAAGTTACAGGTAAGTTGGTTAAATTATAATTTGGTTGAATTATAAATCTGACCATTCACGTGGATAACATATTGTATCAAACTATCCTGATTGGTTACCATGTTCACAGCGATAATAATAAGTTAAAATCAATTCGAAATAAACAAATAATATCTAAAACAAGTCCCTCTCTCAGGTCTTATGTGAGTCCCTGAATCTTTCAAATGATGCTTCTGCCGTCACACTGTCCTCATATTGAACCTGAAAACAAAAGTGATTAATTGGGGGAAGGTCTATAATCGAGCATATCTCTCGACACTTGAGCACAAACATACCTCTTCATCAGACTGTTCTGCCTCGTCATGCTCACTGTTATAGTTGGAAAATGATGGTGGGAGGTTAGTGGTGATGTGCGGCTCCAAGAACTCATCATCCTCCAGCTTCACCTCGTCTCCAACTCGATCCACCTTATGAACACATCCATCAGTTTTCATAACCATGTGCCATCAGTCACTTCATGACGCACCAGATATCAAAGACTCACCTTCAATTTTTTCAGCTGAGCCTCCATTTCTTTTTCCTTTCTCTCCTCCAAAATTTCTCTCAGTTTTTCTAAGTGAGGCACATACTCTTCATAATATTCCTTCACTGCATTGCTCACTTCTTTGAAAAAGTTTGTGCATCCATTACCGGTTACAGAAGAGATACCAACAGAGCGAAGATCCTGATGACGAAAATCGCAATGTTCGAGGTTTGGCAATATATCAAAACATTTCCAGTAATTGACTGTGTGTATGAACAATAGATTTCAGATTGTTTTCACCTTATAAAATTCATCTAATACTAGACTCATTGATCTTGACAGGTTACTTGAATAACTGGGATGGGCATCGAGGGCTTCTTGAAATGTCTCAAAGTCTTGCATCCAATCCACAGCAAACTTGTTATCAACAATATCTGTCTATGGAGTATAGGGGTTTTGTACATAACACAAATGACATAAATATGATAACATCACAACAGTGATGTGCAATGTTTGTTTAGTGTAAAGGGAAGAGTAGGGTATCATAATGAACCTTGTTCATGACCACAATCAGTGGCAATCGAGTTTTATACATGATGCTGCATGCATACATCATATTTGACATGAATGTCACCGGATTGATGCACCTGGGGATGAATTTGATTCATGAAAAAAAAAATTCACTTGATTTCATTAGCCTTTTGGGTACGTTTTGAACAATGAATTCACCTTACTGTATCCATGATATAAGCTATAACAGTAGGATAACTTCTAGCAATGCTGTCAGATATGATTGTACCACTTGCACTCCAAGTGAAAACTTCTATTTGTCCAGGTGTATCTATCAATACAAAATCAATGTCATCTTTGCTTTCTAAGATATCAAGAACCTGAATTGTTTTGAACCAATGCTTCTATATTCAAATCAATATATCAAATCATCAAAATATCAAATTCTCCATTGTATGCTTACCTGATCAAACTTTGTAGCAAATAAATTCAAGGATGTGATTATTCCTCCATTGGGCCCAAGGTGATATTGCTTCATTACTTCCTTATACTTAACACTATCTCGAATATCAATATTGGCTGGATATGGTAATTCAAAAACAGCAGGGTCAAGGTTGATAACATATGGGTTCTTATATTTTGCATGGAGCCAGGCATTTATCCGTTGCATAAAACAAGTCTTCCCAGATCCAGCCATACCAAGTGTTATTATAACAACAGGCTTCAACTGACCAGAATTACTATTACTTTCTGTGCTAGAATCCATCCCTAAGAGTCAATATACTGATCAGTAAAATCTATCTGCAAAATGCTGATTTCTGAAATGGAGTATGGACCATCAGCTTGCAGTTTATGGTAATAAGGCAAAGTGATCAAACAATATAAATCAATGAAGGCATTGATACAATGGTAGCAGAGGGTCACAAGGCAACTATGTTTGTCCCAGACAAATGATCCTAGGTAATACAGTGAAGTACTAAAAGTCTAGTTATTCAGAATTATGATCAAATCAAACTGAAATCAAACTGAAATCAGACTCAAAATATATTCAATCCCTCTTGAGTTTCATTTGCTTGTACTCATCATGACATCATCAAATCATCTCAAAGTATAAAAATAGATCACACAAAAATCACAATCAATTAACTGAGATTTGAAAATTGGTTTAATGAAATGAATACAAACAAAAAATGGTTTTAAGTAAATAAATGAATAGAACAAACGTTATGAAACTGATCAAAAATCAGCATGAGCGGCTCAAGGAGTCAAGGACCAAGGTATGTTGTAGGATTTTACCCTACCGTCGGTGCGCGCGATTTTCAATCCCGCCAGCGCCCAGCAAGGGTAGGGTGAAATCCTACAACAAGGTATGATGTCATGATGATTATCTAATGCTCATCAGCGCAAAAGACAAGGACTGCTCATGCTATATTCAGCAAAACTTTCTAAATTTTTACTCCTGCTCATGCTATCTATCCACCGTTTCTCGCGCGCGGTGTGCGCGCGCCTTCATTCATCAAAGGCCGACATAACGTCATAACATCCGACAAAATAATTCCAGTCGAGAATTTTGTTTCGGAACGTGCACTAGTGCGTACTGCGTGCTGGGCAACTTATTTTTTATCATTATCTATGTGATGGTTTTATTTTTTACCAGTATGGTGAATGACAAATCTTTTGAATTTAGCTACGATGAGAGATTGCAGATAGCTTGTAAATTCCCTTTTGACTCTGCTTGCAAATGAAAATGCAATTTTTAATTGCGATCATGGCAAATTGATCCATGCATGGATCAATTTCGTCTTTCAATGACATCGTCAGGCTCAAATTTGATTTTAAACTTATCTGTGCAGTGCACACCTTGCGCCCCCTATTCTACCATGCCATGTGATCTGAAAGCATGTGTAGTATTTGGGTAACGCAGCGCGGGAACAAACTTATCAACACTACTTATTACAATCAAATTTGAGGCTGATAATGTCATTGAACGACGCGGACGAAATTGATCACAATTAAAAAGATGCATTTTCATTTGTAAACAGAGTCAAAAGAGAATTTGCTAGTTATCTCTCATTTTAATTAAAATCTGATAAATATTGTTGAATCTAAAGCGACTTGGTAAGTCAAACAAATATTTTCTTTTATTTACACACATTTCAGATGAATTATAGTCCTGATGGTCATAACCAGCCATTGAGAAGGGTTTTTTAGATCATCATGCTAAATGCTATTGTAGCAACTTACAAGTGTACCAACCCTCAATATGATTATATTGGCTGTGTATGTGGAAGAACTTAAGGCTAACTAGGTAGCTAATTCAGAAAACTAAAGGTACACTGAGCTCATAAAAGTTTTTATGTACTTAACTAGTGCATATTTAATCTATCCACATACCAGGCATGAAAACTTGTTCTGCTAGTTCAAACTAGCTTGTCTTGTTTTGCAAATTAGTAATTACACCCACTACCTAAATATAACTATGAAGCTTGGTCTAAAAGTTAACAAATTCATAATTCTCCTCACATTTAGGAATGTTTACAAAATCTTACTACATTGCACTTCTGAGCAACAAGGNCTTGTTACATCTGTGCGTTATCAGAAATTCCAAAGTCTTGAATAAAACAACAGTTGGAAACAATAGAGAATCTATGGCACAACAACAATGACACAACTATCTATGTTTTTGTTCAGTCTTATACAATCGTTCTCAGATTAGCTTTACTCAGATTTGCGACCACCATTGTGCAGTAAATTCATGGGACATGTTTCCTCACTATGATATGATATGTATACAGATGTTTAGCCAGGATCAAGATACGTAACAGATCATGCAGTGTGTCATGCAGCTTGATAAAATATGATTAAGGGATGACTTGTCGTTGAATTTGCCCATAACATCTCACACCCAGATATTTCTCCCATTGATCCTACAAAGAGTGAGGATGTTACATTACAGTATGTGTGAGTGCAAGACTTGACTCCAGTTAATACATCTAAAGTCATTGTTTTAAGCAGTCTCCATTGGGATTGATTTATTATAGGTGTCGAGTTATTACAATCAGATTAATCAAGGCGGACATAAGCGTACACACACAGACACACTAATGGAAATCTGTTCAGTATTCCGCGCAGTAAGCAAGTATCTCACTGCATAACCCGTCTTCTCCTCTCCTTGATGTAGCATTCCCCCACTCACGCTTTGTGCGTGTGTGTGTGTGTGCGTGAGTGAGTGTGTCAGTGTGTGTGTGTGTGAGAGAGAGAGTGTGTGTGTGTGCGTGTGTCTGTGTGTGTGTGTCTGTGTGTCTATGTGTGTGTCTGTGTGTCTGTCTGTGTGTCTGTGTCTGTGTGCGTGTCTGTGTGAGTGTGTGTCTGTGTGTGTTCGTGTGTGCGAGTCTGTGTCTGTGTCTGTGTTGTGAGGGCCCTCTCCCTCTCGGGTTCACGCGCAGAGGCCACATGATCCCCCTATTAGAAGGAGACCATGTCGTAAGTGCAGCTTAGTCATGTGATTTGCATACGTCAGTACTTTCAGACATTTTATAATGTCTACGGTTTTCTGGTGAAACCCTTTTTTCATAATGGAGCATGACTCACTTGTTTGCAATCGCTGATTGTGCGTCACAGCCTGTATGAAAACATTTTCATGCAACTTATTAATTGAGCTTGTTTAAGTTTATCTAGCTACTCATGACTATTAACAGTGATAATTGGTGTTTTTGCTGACGCATGACAGGCTGGAATGAGGGTAATTAATAATCTGTGTTTTTTTGACCGAACGGGGAAGTATTTGCCGAACCAGCACTCACGCTTACTGTGTGTGTGTGTGTGTGTGGAGTTGTAACTTTGTAAATTGGGAGTTGCCAACTTAAAAACTGCCGATATTATTTCTGCTTCAGTTTTTTCTGAGTCAAAAGCCACCCAGTTGTTGCAGTTGTTGCGGTGTGCTCATCAAATTAATATTGTATCGTAAATCAGTAATATAGGAATATGCATTGCATATATTGGTGAAACACTGAGCTGTTAATAAGATTTCGCATTTCTCCTTTAAATATTAGTCATGCATAACGGTGTTAAAAGCGCGTTCAAATAGAACTATTGTCTGATACTCTGATTTGAATGACGTTTTAACAATGTAGCAATTATCAGCATTCTATCCATGCTGTTTGTTAGAACTCTAAGAGAGTTAGAGAGAGTGGTGCTAGAGTGGTGTCAGCGTGTGGTGTTAGAAGCGAACTATGAAAGTATTCGCGACAGTTTTTTCTTTCTTCCCACTTTTCTACTAACATAATAAAGTAATGATGATAGAGCTATAAACCATTGCTGAGTTGGTTCGACAGTTTCCTTCACGCGATTTTGCATCTGAATATTTAATCCCACAAGTAGAAACATTTCAACTCCCGTCGCGACGCAACCCCGTAGTTGATGTTAACTGATTATGTGGCCACTGGCCATATGCCTTAGTATTAGTATAAAGTATGTTTCCGTTCAAGCATTTTATTCGAGGTGGTTTGAGGTAGTTTTGAATTAAGATATTCACATTATCTGAAGTAGTAAAGCAACATAATGTCCGAGCCCCAGCAGCTTATAGGCTTTGCTTGGTGAAATTGCTACATTCATGGTTTAGGAGTTAAATGTTGTAGACATTATGTAAGTCAAACACACTCACATACAGAGTCTAACACACACACACACACACACACACACACACANACCATCTCTCTCTCTCTCTCTCTCTCTCTCTCTCTCACACACACACACACACACACACACACAGACGTTTATGCTTTGATTGTCTCGTAGCCTGTAGAACAGCCATGCTAGTAGGATTGTGACAACGGCCATCATTGTGAGCATCAAGTAGCTCCCTCTATCATGTAGCATGATACTCTTGCTAGTTGTAAATTTCTAGTAATCGTTACAATGTTTTCGTTACACTCACTCGTCACACTCAGTCTCGTTACACTTTCTCTCTGGTTACACTAGTTACACTTAATAAACTCTCGCTTCCGTGGTACGAGTTACGTTTTATACTATTTTTCTAATGCTACACAGCATATTTCGTTCTCTTGTAACAATAACTTTTCTCTCGTAGCAGCTGAGCAGTACGATTCATCTGATATTCTCATATGCAGCATAAAGTGCTCGTCACGTGCTTTGATTATTTTGATACGTCGTGTTGTTAATTAATGTCAGCTCATGCGTAAGAGAGAGTATATTATTTAAATAATAAATTATTAAACCACACATCAAAGTAATTATTTCAAATCTTTTTCTCTCTCACTCCATTGAAATGTGACCAATAAGAGAAGTGCACTATTATTGTGGAATAGAAGACCCACTAAATCAATGACTATAGGTACATCACCAGTCTTTCACTGCCCTCTCTTTCTCTTGACACTAGACACAGGACTAATGGCAAAACCGTACAACCATCGCGTATCCATGACGATGGCCTGCCACCACTCAATAAGTTACCATGTTGTCATGGAAATTGCCGTCATAGTGACCATGGTACCCAGTGAATTACTCGTGGTAACTGAACGCGTAACGCGCTACTGCTACCCTGTAAGTTGGTTCTTTGATTAGCACAACTCTATAGTGTTTGTGTATTGGTTTTCTAGGCAGAGATCACGTCAACAATCTGTATAATAAAGTGGGGATTAATTGCCTTTGCAGCGCCCTGTCATGACCCAGCCCCAAGTGATGTTGTTGCAACGGGTATAGGTATGTTAACAGTTGCGCTAACATCAGTTATAACACGTGTTGTCACGTGTGAACGTGTTGACATGGTTTCAGCACGAGTGGCATTCTTTCCACGTCACACTTTTGACAACTTTTGGTGTCACTGTCATTTTTAGAACTGAAATTACCGCTTTGTGAATTCAAACCACTAATAATTAGTCCGCACATGAGCGAATATCGTCGAATTGATTTGTTACTGTAGTAACTATACTACTTATTCCCTTATTTACATTCCACTATATAAAATATGCAGCCTCTTCAAATTTTCGTTTTAAATAATTTCGATTGAGACTGACTTTTAAACGCGTAGCATGAATATATTATTAATTCCGAGGGTCATTGAAGGAAGATTTGATTTTATGTTTTATTTTCCGTTTTATCTCTCTGTGTGTAGTAACAATAACTCCGCCATGTTTTAAAATAAACAAGAAACCCCTCATAAGTGGCTGATTTAATTTATTGCGCTTTTACTCTGACTGTTCTTTGTGTGTTAAAATAACACTCACTATGCCACTTGCCACCCTGCTTATTATTTATCATAATACACTTTTTATGTTGAATAGCCGCTAAGTAGCCAACACATTTTTCTACGCTGATTAAGCTCTCTCTCATATGATAAATCAACAATCACTGTGTGTTACAGTAGTGTCGTACTATGATAGTGCTAGAGACAGTGGCTTATCAGTGAGTGTGTGTGTGTGTGGGCACTATAGTTTTGATAACCCGCTGCACTAGCTCAATTAGTAAACTTGATTAGTCCGTGATACTTGAGTAGGTGGCAGCCCAATAGTCTGTCAACTATTGTTATCCCGCAATTTTCATTGGTCGCCACAGCTGATTACCATTGATAAGTGAAACCATTGTCTCACTCAATTTAAATCAAGTCGAACACCTATCGAATTATCTTCGTATCCGATCGCGTGGGACACTTTCGCAAATCTGTCCTCAACAAATGTTGCTACCTTGAAATGTTGCTACCTTGAAATGTTGCTACCCTGAAATGTTGCTACCCTGAAATGTTGCTGTTATTACGGTTGTCCTGATGCAATCATCGCTTAATCTCCGTTTGATATATTTTGTCATTATGATTTGTTTAGTGCTGTAACAACCAGACCATGACTGCTCATTCGCACTAGACATAGTGTCGGCTAATCCAGAATACTGGCACAAAATAACTTTGCGGCGTGAAGAAAGCGCCGCTACGCACAGTTCGAGCTATTAAATTGTGAGAGCAGCAAAAGAAGAGAAATAACAATAAATATCCGGAGGTTTACTAAAATTAGTCGCTGCTCCGTAACTTTCAAAATTGAAGACGGATAGAAAATATCCAATTAATCATGCCCTAATCAATGCTCGTTTGTAGAATCATTAGTGGTTGTAATAAGTAGTGATAATTCTAGAAATAATTGACATGTTTGAAAGTTTATGCGTGCCCGACCGTGGTACAGCAGCAATGTGCCCAATTCCTGCAAATAGCTGCATTGTGTGTGGCCAGTGCCCACTTTTCGCTGTGTGTGTGTGTGCCAAGTGCCCACTTTTCGCTGTGTGTGCACACCTTACAAGCAGTATTTTCACAGCGGCATAGTGTCACACTGTCCACGGTGGACAGTGTGGACTGTGTGGACAGTGTGGACTGTGTGGACAGTGTGGGCTGTTTGAACAGTGTGGACAGTGTGGACAGTGTGGACAGTGTGGACAGTGTGGACAGTGTGGACAGTGTGGACTGTGTGGACAGTGTGGACATTGTGGACAGTATGAACAGTGTTGACAGTGTGGACTGTGTTGTCCCACAACACATATACGCAAGAGGCAAATGACGTAGTTTGAAGTAGGTTGTGCAGAGCCACTGCTAATTTTTGATGAGGTGTGTGTTTCTTTTTACCGAGTAGTTTGCTTCATTTATTTCTAATTTGTAACTGATGAGTAAACATATTGTGTGGGTGCCTGAGTGTGCTTGTCATAGCGCTACCACAGCCCTGTTAGCGTGTTAACATGTTACCATTGGTTACCAGGTTGTTGCTATGGAAATTCTGGTTACACATTTCTCTAATATGGTGGTTACGGCGTAGCCATTATACCATGGTTGTTATTTATACCATGGTTTTTATTGCTTTTTAGGAATTGTTGCAACAGTTACTGCGTTAAAAGTTAAAACATTGATATTCGTTTATATGTCGAAAATATATCGTCCAATACGTTTGAATACCTTCCTAAAACTTAATTAGTGAATTAAAACTACTCAACTTATTTTTTGGGATATCCCACGTAGCGATCATTCAATTGGTGAATTATGAACTCATAGACGCGATTCTTGGAGCTTTTTCAAATTGGACACAAAGTAACTGCAAATTTTAAAATGCGCTATTTTGCGTTATAGTGGCAGATCGTGTTTTGCATAACCAGATTGTGTTTTACATAACCAATTGTTCAGCAGTCATGACCGATATCCTTCCAAATGAAGCGGACCAGAACCTACTCTATCAGTTGATCTGCAGGTTTGTGTCCACAGACACACACACACACACACACATACAGAGACACACACAAACAAACACACACACAGAGACACACACAGAGACGCACAGAGACACACAAACACACACACACACACATCTCTAACCCTCATTCCCACCCTCAGGTTAGGAGATACGTGACGTTGTCTGCTATTGGTGCTATCATATATCTGACTATCATAGCGGTGTGGGTGGGAGTGTATCAGACCCATAGAGTGTCATGGGTTGCTCTGGGGGATAGGATATCACTGAACGTCCCTCTGGGGTATCCATGAGGAGAGTTAGGANACACACACACACACACACACACACACAAACACACGCACACACGCACACACACAGGCACACGTCACGCACTCCTGATTTATGGAGAATGGGGTTCATCCTGTTGTTGGACACAGTGTTTTTCCAGGTGGCGGTAACCTTTCACATATTATCATTTGCTCCATTTTAATACTATATTATGAAAATACCACGGTCACGCATCACCTGCCAGTGATGCTCCATTTTGATTGGTTACTTCACGCTCCTCCGGTGAAATGGGGAATTCCTATTGGCTCCTACCGACCACATGTGACTATTATTAAACAACAGATAATTACAGTTAAAATCAGCCATCGTGCAGTGATTGGTCACAAAATATGTGCTCCGATTGGCTCCTATTCTAGTAAGGAAACTTTTCCCGCCTATTAATCCCATCAGAAATCATGTTCATGCACCTGACAACATGACTATAAAATATGCTACTAATAATAACAATAACAGACGTTACATAATTAACATAACATTTTAACACAGGCATGATGACTGACGAGTGCATAATAGTACAAAAAAAATGTAGTTTTAAACTCAACATTGCTACTTTATACTATCACTTTGAGTAACAGGATGGTTAAAGTGATGAGATCGCAATCGTCATCGTGATAGCCGGGGTGTAGTTATTGACAACAACTATCACTACTTTGTATTCTCACTTGTAACAACCGGTACTACCAATATCTAGTATAATAGGTCCATGCTGATCACGATAACCCACTTTTACCCCTGCAGTCAACTCGAAAACGACGGTTACATCAAGTCATCAAAGTGTCTCCAGGTAGGTTTTCACTGATTTTCGATAGTGCTGTCCATGGACTACACTTTCCCTCAGTCTGATTTCCCCTCTTTATCCTGCTCTCCCATTCTACTCGTGCAAATTCCTATAGGACAGGGTGTGCCATAAAACAAGTGGACAAAAGTAAACGTCCATATCTCAGCTTCTGTTCGGAATTTTCTCAATGAAATTTGGAGGTGTGGTAGATATTGGCAATAAGTTTTCCCCACCAAATTTTCAAATCCCCAGCACAAAAACTTCCTGAGTCATCAGCAAAAAACTTCTTTTTAAGTTTTTTTCATTTCTAATGCTGTCTATAACTCCGGTCGTGTTTTGAGGTAAACAAAACAATTTAAATCGTAGAAAGACATCACTTGCACCTAGTATCTACTTGCTCAAAAAATTTCAAGTATCTACCTCAAAAATTGACAGGGAAATTGGCAAAAACCAGAGAACTGCTCTAGTCAACTTCGTTCATCGACAACGCACGATCTGAGCGTCAAAAATGAAAGCAGACTTCAACATATTAATCCTAAACTATTACAGAACAAATCTTGAAAATTTCATCAAGTTATTTCAAAAAACGTCGGAGATATGCAAGTTTTTATGCTGTGTGTGATGTAGTTGTGTATGATGTGTGTGATGTAGTTGTGTATGATGTGTATGATGTAGTTGTGTGTGATGTGTGTGATGTGTATGATGTAGTTGTGTGTGATGTGTGTGTGATGTAGTTGTGTGTGATGTGTGATATCGAGCTGCCTGCAGGTGGAGATGAAATCGGTGGAGATCGGTGACGCGCATCCTGCAGGAGACAAGCTGGAAAAACTGGTGAACATGTGTATCCAGATCAAGAAACACATCGATGTCCACTTCAAAACAACTCCCAGTTAGTGTCGAGTAGTGTGTTTACTCTACATCAATAGAGCTATATCAATACAGCTACAGACCATTGATTCAACCATACAGCGGCCCTTTCACGTCTGTCAGAAATCTGCCCTAAAACCATCTTCCGACAATATTCCAACTATTTCCTACTTTTCGCTGAAATAGTGATTGAGATACACCACACTTAGTATCAGTGAGCTCACTTCCCAATTATCAAAGTATCGACTTCGAAAATGATAATGACTTTCCGTCGTTTCCTCATGAAAAAACTCAATAGCTGATCTCCATGATTCTCTAAAACTGCAGAGTCATCACGTGATCATAGTGCAGCAGTTTGATTGGTTGATAGTCGCACTATATGAGTTAATTTGGAATCGTGTCATCTCAGAGCGAAAACAAGAAGATTTCGAAACCATGGATAAAAAACAGCGCAAGTCACCTGGCAATATTCCTTCATCGACAATAACAGCGAACAGGTTAGTCACAGATACAGACAAATACCTACATGGACACAGATTCAGACCCAGACACACACACACACACAGACACAGACACACACAGACAAACACACAGACGCAGACACACACACACACACACACACACACACACACACACAATCAACGGGATCCTAATGAGTGAGTAGAGATTCTTTTTCAATGTTGACCAATATTAGTCTCCATCTCAATGAAAACACTTGAATCGACACCTCATAGAACCGTTTCAAATATTCTTCCTGTTTACAATTATTTAACACCCACACCTGGCGCTTCGGAAAACTTTTTCATTCTATGCGCTAGCAATTGAAAAATATCAAAAGTTGCGCACTTTGGTCATAATTATAAATTAATTTATCGTATGAACATTTTGAATCACTACTAGTTTGAGTAGAGTAATTATGTAACATACTTTGAGAATTTTATTGATGAAGGAGCATTGTTTCAGTGAGGAAAGTGTAGAGTCTAAAGATGACGTCACACAATCGTTTGAACCTAAATTTACTGACAGTTCTGACATCCCTATGGATACGAGCATAGCAACACAAGATGCCAGCATAGCAACACAAGAAGCGGCCAAAGCAACAAAAGACGTGGAAAAAGCACCAAACGATAACAGCACAGCACCACAAGAAACAGGCATAGCAACACAAAGTGATAACACAGTAACACAAGATAACAACACAGAAACGAATGCTGTAACCATGACAACACATACTGCGAGCACTGTTAACTCCTCTCCTACAGTAACTAGCGGTTTAGATATGTGTAGACGATTGCAACAACAGTTACTCCTGCAGCAGATCCAGCATCTCCACACCAACTCCATAGATCAACAGGTGGGAGACCGGGGAAAACACGTAGTAGTTCAAATTAACAATCGGAATTAACAATCGGAATTAACAATCGGAATTGATGCACTTCTCGATATTGATCGCTAATCATCTTGAAAAACTGTGTATAGTAGTTTATATGTAACCACGAGATATCAGATTATTCCCAATTATTCACCACTATAACTCACTATTCGCTGTTTCTCTCATCACGTCATTGTCTCCCCCCACTCAGGCTAAGACGCTGAGTGAGTACATGTTGAACTGCTATAAGACAGACCTGTCCATGGCAAATGGCAGTGTTGCTCACAATGGGATCCTATCCTCCATATCGGGAAGATTAGCTGCTCAAGATGTCGGCACACTCTCAGGGGTAAACACAATATCATACCCCTTTTCAATTTTGTTCCTATCTCCCCCTCCTGTTCCCCTCTGCGTACCCCAGGACCGCTGCAACCCCCTGCACTATTACCCCTCGT
The DNA here is from genome assembly GCA_946803715.1 of Beroe ovata. Lineage (NCBI taxonomy): Eukaryota > Metazoa > Ctenophora > Nuda > Beroida > Beroidae > Beroe > Beroe ovata. Next base: position 21,961 of record CAMPET010000024.1, on the reverse strand, counting down.
TATGATGATAGTAAATTCATAGTTCTATCCTCAGAGTACTCAGCCGTCACCCAAGGGAGACGTAACATCCCCTAAAGACGCACCTCTATTCTCCACAATCTCGTCTAAAGACGCACCTC
>CAMPET010000023.1:500688-536821 GCA_946803715.1 Beroe ovata | reverse complement strand
CTCAACTGCAACATCACTTCTCTCCCTCGAGACAGTTTCAGTAGAATTGGGAGCTCTTCCATTCCCTCTTTACCGTGCCTGTAGGTGGTGCGGGTGTCACATGAACAACCATGTTACCATGACAGTCATACTACTGGATACCTGGGGATGGATCCGAAGAGGTATCCATGAGGTCCCACACCGCGTACCTTCCCCTCATTCGAAACTAACTTGTAGGTGAAGATCAGTGAGAGTGTCTCTCCAGGCTGCACTGTTCCCTCCCGTGGCTGGATGTCAAAGTTCTCCTGGGTTTTAGACAGGTCCTCCACACTCTCCTCTGCCCATGTAGCCATGTCTAGTCGAAGATCAGGGGGAAACAGGAATTTGAATGAGGATGCCACTTCGCCACTGTTCTTCATGACAACTACCACTTTGCTGGGGTCGCCTCCAATTGTGTTAGAACCAAAGTCCACGACTGCCAGAGCTTTTGTACTGTGAGAGATGTGATGACATGATGTATCTATATATTTCATATGACATCTGTTTGAGCGATATCAACTCTACAAGTCACATGATATTGCTGCAGTTATACCTGAAAGGTTTGATCCGATCATTGCTACGCGTCTCCATGAGCTGTCTCAGTTCAGTTGCATCTGGTGCCTCAGACAGGTGCTTGTTGAGCAAGTCCAGGGAGAATAGGTCCCATATTCTCTTCTTGCTGGCATTGGACAATATACCTGCACCTTCATTGTCAATATTAGCTCATGTGTGTGGGGGGATATACAGATGCATGCAATGCTACATGTCATACATTACTATAGTGGGAACATGTCACTTACCAACTGATCTGATATCAATAAAGGATAGTTTGGGGAAGACCCCATTCCCGGACAGTGTCATCAATGTGCTCTCGTGACTGTTAATAGTACACATGATCTTCACACTGTACTTGGCTTGTGAGAGTGGCTGGTACGTGATGTACAACTCCTCTTTACCATACGCCGACAGTGAACCGCTCATCTTGTCCAGCTTTATCACTGGGAGAGATATGATGCCGGGGTTGATCAGAGGAGTGGGCCTATAGTATCGCGATATCGGATATGACTCACACTACCGTCCTTATAAAAAAAAATGGATAGGTACCCAATACTCAGTGTACAGTCACTCTTTATTGTGGTAACAGTTACTCAATACTCACTCATTATCATGTGGTAGTAGATGTTCACAGTCACGCTCTATTGCGTGGAAATAGATACTCATTGGCAAGTAATAACTAATTATTAATACTAATCACTAATTACTAATTACTAATACTAATTACTAATTACTAATTACTAATTACTAATTACTAATTACTACTTACTACTTACTACTTACTAATTACTAATTACTAATGCAAATTACTAATAAGAGGTACTCACAGCAGTTGTCAGATCCCTCAAACACGAGGGACAGGGTGTAGTCAGCTGTACATGAGGATGGGTTGTGTAGAGATACTGTTTCGCACGACGTCTCGCCCACGACAGTGATACCGAAATCAACAGCTTGGGGCAGGCACTGCAACAAATACTTTCTCTTAGACAGAGTGGTTTAATGTGCCTAGCATGGCGATTGGCGAACACGGTGGAGATCCTTGCTGTATGGCATGTTAAACAAGGAATCGAAACCGTGGGGCTCCGTACAGACCACTCTGTCACAGAAGTTGATAGCCTAATCACAGTGAACATTGATTCTTGTAATAACTTTCCGAAACTGACTCAGGTATAAAAACTTACTTGATAAAAGTCAAACTTACTAAATTATAGTCAAAAGTGTAGTGTAAATTTGCAATTGGTCTTAGACCCCTGGTCTCTTATTCACAATCAACTCGGAAAGCTACTGCTGGACAAACTGTACCTCAAGAGCAGCTTTGGTTCCCTGGCCCATGACAGACACAGTCAGTTTGCGTCTGTTGTTCTTGACGTGGTAAATGGAGAGTACATTGCTCGTTCTCAGCACTCCTTCCTCCTTGGGTGCGTACTCCCACTTTTGATACTGGGCAAGAGTAACGGTGTCATTTTCATAGTGACAATCACTCCCACTTTTGATACTGGGCAAGAGTAACGGTGTCATTTTCATAGTGACGATCACTACCACTTTTGATACTGGGCAAGAGTGACGCGGGTGTCATTTTCATAGCGACATTCATCGACAATAATACACTCCTTGATAGCCGGTATACCTGTGTGTCATTTGGTAGAATGACACCGCTCATGGGTGAAAGTGATAGCTCGGTGCACGGTTGCTGGAGTTTCCACTCGAATTTGAGGGGAAGGCGGGATGTGTTCCGTACTCCGTACCATTGTTCCGTTACACTACCAGCACATGAGGGCTTGAAACACATCGCACTCTGGCGGAGAAGGAGTTAATAGTGGGTGGTGAGAGTGGTGAGGGTGGTGAGTGTTTTGATACCACAGTATCTCCAGGATCAATAATCACTGTAATCACTGCAGCGCTGCTACAGCACTAATTACACACCCGCGGGTAGTACGTACCTCGTTTTCAAGCCAGGCAGTAGGAAGTTCTACTGCAGCTATGCAGGGAAACACAATCCTATGTTTGGTGTTGAGTGTACAAGTGAGGCTGTGCTGGTATGATCGGCTCTGATTGGCTAGGAACCTAACCATCACTATAGCTTGTTCTCCATGTATAACACCCGACATTGGCTTTACACTGAAATAGTGGAAATTTGCACAAACCGCGGACAACATCCTAACTTTCTGTCTCAAATAGCGATACCATTCCAGAATCAGAGCCCTCTGACATACCTGAAAATGCCCATGGGGTCATCCTCGAATGAGAAGGACATGGGCGTGTCCCCGCAGTTTCTGAGCAGCAGGGTCCTGAACACTGCCTCGTCGGGCAGGGCTGGAGGGAAAAGGATGGCTGTGGTGTCTGTCTCATAGCGCGGTAGAAAGGGTTCGTGACCCGGCTCGAATGTCTCGCCCGTGCAGTGAATAGTCTGACCCCATGAGGCACACATCGTCTCCTCTGTTACCAGCAACGTGTCTCTCATGGTCTGGAGGTGTGATCAGATGTGTGAAAAGGGTGTGATCAGAGTGTGATTAGGGTGTGAAAAGGGTGTGAAAAGAGTGTGATCAGTGAATGCCAACAGGAGTCACTAGAATGACAACTCTGAGATGGTACTATACCTTGTAAAAAGTAGTACACTCGAGGCTGGCACCGTAGAATTGGTTTGGGTGTCTAGGGTGGAAGTTGACACGGAAAGACGCACTTTTGTGCGGTAATATGTCACACTCTGTGGGAAGCACTGTGAACACACTATTGGTGTTATCATTCCACACTGCTGTCACCCTGCCCTGTCGATATATATGATATAGCAGATTGTGTTATGATGTTGAGATGATAGTATCTATAGTAGCATCGCGATGCACCCCAAGTATAAACAGTTAACACCTATAGTACATTAATACCTTGGTGTGGTTTGTAATGGTCACAGTTTTGTGGTGAACTTTCTGGAAAGCCCGACATTTTCCAAAGTCGATGTTCTCAAGGTCTAGTGTAACGTGGGTTGTGCATCCATCGCTTAGCATCTGTGGACACGTACAGTGAGAATGTTTGTTTCAGTACGTTCAATGAGATTGAAGATAAAGATGAACTGATCCAAATACCTGCATTTCAGTAAAATACTGGCTACATGGTGGCTGATCATTCAATGGAAAGCCCGGGTTTAGTTTACTCTTCTCGCCACTTGCCATAGTGGCTTGTACCTCAGGTGGGAACATGGAAAGACCACTCCGAATCTTGTCTGAAAAACTAACGAGGTCTCGTCCAATCAGACGGGCGGGCCGTACTTCATTCGTGAAGCCAGATCCGAGAAGATCTAGGAAGATAGGCTCCTGTCTGTGTAGGAGGATTGTCACTCTCTTGTAATAAGGAATGGGTTGGAGGGGCAAGAATTTAACTTGTATTGTCTTATCCTCTTTCTCAGCAAGAACTCCACAGCTCTTGTCAACTTTGAACACACTTTCAGTCGAGTCCAGGACTATTTGATAGAATGTTTTGACATTTGACTTGTTCGTTATGTTGATGTATTGAACGAGTTCATTACCAACTTCTGCATACTTGAATGCTAACACGTTTTTACTCAGTGTGATTTCGGGTGCCATGCTTCGACCGACGCACTTTACAACGCATTGGGATGGGAAACCGGCCGGAGTAATGTAGAAATAGTCGTTGTACGTCATCTTTTCAATGGTTGGCAGAAAATTGATCTGAAATTGAGTCACTTGTGATTTGTGTATTGATAACAGAAAACAGCTTGCTCTCAGTTTTACACATGGTTGATATGGCAACGCGCGTCCGAGCTGTGCCGCGCGCTTGACATATCCAGCATTGAGTATTCGCGTGTTACGCAAACTATCAGAGTATTCGAAGCTGAATTTGGCACACATGTCACAGTGTGTTACTACGAACCTTCACGTTGATGGATGATTGCGGTTTGATGTAATGCTCTTTCTTCTTACAGACAAACACTTTGTCCATCGCTACAGTTCCCTTTACATTGTGTGAAATGAGGAATTTGGCTTCTACCGATGACATGTTCCGGACTTGGAAAGTTTTTGAAACTGCTGTTCCAATGGGGACATCACCAAAGTCTAGGAGTTGGTGAACAAAGTCTTCCACAATGGAATCATCTCCTACCATGATATAGGGATGTTTGCCTGGAGGAGTTTTTCAGTGATCAGGCTTGGCCACTGGCCAGCAAAAACAGAGAGTACAGACAGTAATTTTATTCACCACTTGCAACCAATTGCATGACCAGTGTGATTGGTCAAATATCACTTAATACACTACATCTTTCATCGACTTGACCACTCATAACTAGGAGCACTCATAACTAGGAGCACTCATAACTAGGAGTACTCATAACTAGGAGCACTCATAACTAGAACCACTCATAACTAGGAGCACTCATAACTAGGAGCACTCATAACAAAACTCACCAACTCCACTAATAAGTAGTTCCCTGTGTTGCTCGTTTCCGAAGGAAATAACTGCTTTAGAGTCGTATACATGGGCTTCGCTTGGTGTAAACTTAACAGTGATATCACAGTGCCCTTTCTCTGGCAAAATTCCAATACTCGGCTCGATTGAGAATGGCTCGGCTACATCCCACTTGAAGTATGTCTCGATACTCTTGTTAACAAGGGTGAACGTCTTGGTAGCAGTGGTCTGAACGCCACATGTTTCAAACTGCACTGCGTGTGGCAGGTCTATGGAATACTTGGGAAGCACAGCTTTGACACTGACTGTGAATTTGTCTGTCTTTGTGCAGAATTCAACTTGATCACTGTATAACTCCTGGAATAGTGTAAAATAGTGAAGCTTTTAAGGAGCATACCATGGCTGTAATCAATGTGTATCACGAATTTGAATCGATAATGAAACACCTTGAGGTCCCCTTAATCCCTTATACGGCCAGTTTAGTGCCTTCTGAAAAATTCTAACCGAAAATATGATAATGATTTCACTGACTATAACAGAAGCAGATCACAAAAACATACCTTGTCGAGTGGTCTGAAGGTGATCGGTATCTTTGCTGTGTTGCCGGAGCATAGGGTGATTATTTCTGGATATTTGGTAGAAAAACATTTGTTTGTGGGCGTCCTGAGGTAATATTCGATGTTGACTGGAAATGATAAGACTGGTGACTAATGATGTGCGGTGCATAATCAATAGGATCTCAATGATTAATGGATGAGAATGCTGGACTCACTTATATTTGATTTTGTGAGTCTTTGTGTCCACATTCTTGATTTTTATAACCTTGGTGTATTCACCCCCAGGTTCCCATGCATTCCATGTTATTTGTGAGGTTAGGAGGATTCCATTTCGTTGGGATGTTGCGCTTGTCATTTCATCCTATCACAACCTAAAGTGATGGAAATTCCACAGGGTAAAACATGCTAATTGTCAATGTCAATGATCATGTATATTTTCAATGGAAATCTAACGAGGAGAGCTCGACTTCATGCCTGTCTACATAGTGAACCTGCTCAGGAAACAATATAATCAATGGTAAAATTGAAATTGATTCAATTTTTGGCAAGGGCGATTGAAAATCCAACTCTAATAACCGATTATAATCGATAAATTGTGGACAAAAAATCGATTTTTTCAAAAAAAATCGATTCCGAAGCGCCTAGGCGGTGATTATAATTGGGGGCATCGCAAACCGCTAAAAAACCGCCTGTTGTCGATTCTTTTTTTTCTCTCCACTTTTGGATCGTTTTTCCGACGATTGGAGTCGACAACAGTCGACGCTGGAGCGATATTATCGCTCCAGTGTCGCTTCTGCTGAAAAAATACCGGTAGTAATTGTTAGATAATTGACAGTACTGAAAATGCATAAGTCGTCATATCGAGTCGAGATCTATTAGGTTGCAGTAAGCATATCAGCAATACTATTGAGAACATAAGTTGGTCTATTTTCCTCTTGGATATTAGATATCATGTCTCTGTTTGTTATTCCACTGAGTACCAAAGCTGTATCAATCCCAGAATTCCAACCAAATTGCATGTCTGTCACCAAGCTATCACCAATCATCAGTACTTTTGATCTGTCACGAATGTTGTGATCATTACTAATCATTTCAAAGAGAAGGGAGGATGGCTTCCCTAACACTTTCGGCATGCAACCAGTTGATAAGTTCAGTCCTGACAACAATCGTCCTGTTCCAGGCAGCTTCCTAGTCTCACTCAAGGGGTATTCCAAATCAAGATTTGTAGCTAAATACTCAGCCCCACATTCCATTATATAGATGTATGCTTTCACTAACTTGGAGTAGTTGTAGCTTGGATCAAAAGAACCAACAACAAATCTTACTGAATTATCAGGCTTGAATTCTTGAACTTCACCAAAGTTTCGTGGGTACATATCCTCCCCTGGGCCTATATATTCTATTTCATACTGATCTAACACTTCAGAAAGACCCTTGGAACCTATTAGGTATATCTTTTCACCTCTTCCTAATCTTTGGGTTAAGTATTTTCCAAGAGATATTCCTGGACTGTAAAGAATATCAAGTGGGACTGATATTCCAAGAACCTCATTGACACAATCTCTCATAATAGTTCTTGTCTTAGCACTGTTATTTGTCACGAAAATCACCAGCTTGTTCAGAGAGAGGAGTTTACTGATAACTTCTGCTGCTCCAGGTATAGGAATTTGCCCATGCCAAAGCACTCCACCACAGTCAAATAAGAACACATCATATTTTTCAAGAATGGATTTTCTTGACATACACTTATTCGCTATATCAAAAATGACTAGGCATAACAGGCTAATTCAAAATTGGATCCAAATAGGATTGGAATACAAGCCCTACTATTGCACAAACACTGTCCAATAACAACAACACAGTTAAGAATAAATTGGAGATAATTAATACAAGAATAAAAAGTAAAAACGGGTGATTTGAAAAATGTTCAAGATGATTTCATTGAAAGCTCTCAATGATATTGAAATATTCCCGCGCGGCGTGGCCCTGTTCCCGCGATGCGTGACCCAAATACTCCGCGCGCGCTGCGCGTCGCCGTTTTTTTAGTTCACGGAGTAGAACAGAGGCGCGCAACGTGTGCACACGTGGCCCAAATACTCCGGGCGCGCTGCGCGTCGCCGCGTCTAGAGCTCTACTACTTTTCAGTTCACAAAGTAGAACAGGGACGCGCAACGTGTTCAGTGTGCACACAATGAAAGCCTCGGATAAAGGCGCGCGCGACGCGAGAAACAGAGGTCATGATTTTTCAAACCCTGTTTGTGCACACGACTTGTTGTGCGCGGCGTGAGGCTTGAGTCAATAGTCATTGTACTGTGCACACGTTGCGCGCCCCTGTTCTACTCAGTGAACTGAAAAGTCGTAGAAACCACGGAGACGCGCAGCGCGCGCGGAGTATTTGGGTCACGCAGCGCGGGAACATCATTGTACGCAACATGGAATTGGTAACAGTTCCACCTTTCCGCGTTTTTCAATTTTCAGTCATGGCTGCGAATGTTATTGTTTTTCAATGTTTTGGAGAATTGTGATGGTTAAATAGTAAATACCACTACCCTTTTATCTATTTATTTTACTTCAATGTATATTTGATATTGGATTTACAGAATCGCCCCAATCCGCAATTGAAATTGCGAATTACAATTGCAAAATTGCAGAATTAATGAAGACCAGTTTATTTAGCCCTTTAAGATTATTATGATTCTGACTATGCTAGATATGCTGGTGGAAACTGCAGTAAGAGAGCAAATTTGCACTTGGGAAATTGTCGATAGGACAATATCTTAGGACAATGTTGATTATTGATAGGACAAGGATATTCTTTAATTTTGTGTGACTTTTGTTGCATGGTTGGGCATCTTTAATTTCCTTGTTTTTTCTTTGTAGCTGATGCATTATAAGTATAGGTAGTTACTAGTTAGATAAGAATGTGTGATGAGATATGAGAAGCTTTTTCAAATGATTATTGGACCTTGCTGTGCTCAGCAAATTGAACCAATCCATTTATAATGCTGGTTAACTCATGTTCTATTACTTATAAACCCATTTATTCTTTGCATATCACTACTTTCCATTTCAGAATGGTACATAGCAACTGAGACTACAAAATTATGGCATACCTTCTACTTAAAGCCAGGAAAAAGATATATGATGGCACTGCAGCAGTTTTCAGGCTTTATGGTAGGGTTGTAACTGTCCATCCTGGGATCTATTGTTTTGTTGGAATTTTGCTGACCATACTGTCATTTGTTGGCATTCCATTAGTGGAATTGGATCCTTCATTGGATGTCATTTGGATGGAAAAGGACTCTAGATTCATCAAAGAACAAGATACATACATTGAACATTTTGGAAATCTCCCCAGACTTGGGGTGTCTGTTTTTAGTGACATAGAAGGAAAAAATATCTTGACTCATAAAGGACTTGAGAGTATTCAAGAGGTGTTGAAGCATCTGTATGCATTTGATTCCCCAGATGTCCTAAAAATGGAAAAAACAATTGATGGAAAAGTTGTTACTATGACACCTGATGATTTCTGTGAAAGGCCATTGCTTCCTAAGATCTTTAACCCAACTGACCCAACTGACCCTTATTCCTATGTCCGTAGAGGTGCTTATCAGAGCTATGGGTACGTTGAGCTGTTGAAGTGTGTGAATAAAGTGGAGCCCTGGATCCCAACACTGCCAGATGGCTGGGGTATTGAAAAAGCACCATGCATGAGAGTATCTGTTCTTGATTGTTTCAAAGAAGGTGGAGTTGACTATCCTGATGATCTTAAAATTCTAGAGCCAGTTGGTTATGAAGTAGGTATCATCATGCAGTCATTATCTCCAGGCTCAAAGAGGAGTAAAACCTTCAATGATTGTTTTGATATGATAGAAGAAAAAATGAGGAGTGACATGGAGGTTTTTTCTATTCCAGATGCTGCTTACAGGTCAGCTAAAGAGAGATATTTCCTACAAACATTCACTTGGCAAATATTCACAGCCTTTGGTTACCATTGGCGACCATCTATATATGACTTTGAAACTGAAGCCGAGCTAGTGAACCATGTTCAAATCTCTATTGAAGCACCCTTGAAAGATGAGAACTATGGCATAGAAAATTGCTTATTGCAGTCTGTTAGTGGGAAAGCAAGATGCTGTATGATATGGGCTGGTAGTGATGTCGGGCAAGAACTCTACATGGGTGGAAAAATGTATGATATAGAGGGCCAAGAAGCTGAAGAAAATAAACTATGGACTGGAGTTAAATCAGTGAGAAATCCAGTTGTTGGTCAACCTCACAATGGTCCTTTTTGGGTTAAATATATGAAGCAAAAGTATGGCATTGATGATACTGCTGAATTAGAGCAAATGATTCTTGATTGGGAAAATACTACCATCAACTATTTGCATTCCTTGCACCGCAAGGAAAATGGTTCTGGTTTTGGAGAAGGCGAAAAATTTGATGGTATTCAAGTGGATCTCCATACAGATAGATCAACAAATGACATGGCTGCTGATAGTGGGTCTCCTGAGATGTATCTCCTCATTCTTGGAGGAGGATTGTTGATATTATATGCATTTGTTGTCATGGGGAGCTTCTCCAATAAATGCATAAACTCTAATGTTCTGACTATGTTTATTGGCCTCATTGTTTCTGGGTTAACAGCTGTTGGATCTACTGGCATCTTAGGTTTCATGGGTATCCCTACCATGTTCTTGACAACTTATGTTCAACTTATAGGCTTCATCATGAGCATTGGAAATATCTACATACTTATGTTTACATTTAATTGTAAACTAGATACTGATAAACCAGTTGAGGATAACATGGTTGCTACAATTGAGCATGGCGGACATGCTGTTTTTGTTATCTCTGCAACCTTACTTTGTGGATTCATTTGTGGTGTTTACGTTCCGATCCCTGGATTTAGGAGTGTGTGTATTCACATGGCTGCAACATGCTTATTATCTTTCGTTTTGAATATGTTCATATTCGTGCCTACCTTGGTTTGGAATTGTAAAAGGACTCAAGATAATAGGATGGACTGTATCCCTATCAAGAGACAAGATGGTAAACCGCCAAAGAAGTCATTCCTAACGGAAACTAAAGATTTGTTCAGAGAGTATCCCACCATACGTCATTCTACAACAAAGCAAAGCCTCTTGAGCAAATTTGCCAGTTCTATCTATGGGCCATTAATCTTGAACAAAGTTGTAAGAATAATAATTTTGGCTTTCTTCATAATATTCTTCGGGGGAACTGCATTTGTGACATTGGAGTTGACCGAAGATGGAATGATGATGAGTGACGTGGCAAAGCCTGGAACCTATCAATCATCATTTGCAAAGATCAATGAGGAGCAATATGAAATGTTTTCATCTTATATAGTAACTCAGAGTAAGAAGTATTCTGCACATCAGAATCAAAATATTGAATTGTACACGAACTTGGCCAAAAACAACTGGCTTGTTGAATATCCTCCACCAAAAGCATGGGATTGGTTATCTGATGGGCAAACTACCCTATCAGGATTCTCTAATATAAGTCAAGGCATTGAGAATGAAATAACAAAAGCAGCATTTTCAAGAAATAGAGAAGTTTCTGCTGAAGTTGGTATAGAAGCCTTATTCCAGCCAGATTCTGGAAATGATTTAGAATCGGATTTTCTTCCTATCATTGATCCTAGTAAACCTCTGCGCCCCAGTGAATTTCGTTGGAGGATGCAAGATTGGCTGGATAACCTTGGGTCCCTATCACTTCCTTCATTGTCTTGTAAAAGCCGCAATTCTGATTCGTCTACTGATTGTCAAGATCCAGACAGTGAACTTGTTGCTACAAGAACATCCATCTACATGAGAAATCTTACAACTCATGACAATATTCTCAATTCTATCAATGCTGTGAGAGACTCTGTTGATGATTCAAGCTCCTCTTCCTTTGAAACTTTCGTTTATGGATTCATATTTGGATTTTGGGGACTGTATCTCAATTTGAGACAGAACCTTGGACTACTTTGCGGATGTATTCTCGTAGGGATTGTTATCCCAATCACTGTATTCCACTGTAGCTTGAATGCGGCCTTCCTGATAGCCATGTGCATGATCCTTGGTATTTTCCAAGTTTTTGGATCTTATTGGGTCCTTGGTGTCAACTTCAACGTCTTCTCTTTGGTTCCATTGATTCTGAGTGTTGTGCTTGTAGTTCAGCACTCAATATACGTCATTCATAGTTTCATTGGACTGGTTAACGATAGGAAGAAAAGAGCTAAGAAAACATTATCAGAGACTTTCCCTGCTATTTTCAGCTCTGTTTTTTCCCTTTTTATCCTCATGCTCCCATTAGCTTTCACCGAAATCCCATTCATCAGGAGTTATGTTTGCTTCATTTTCCTGAGTATTGCCTTGACATCCTGTGTGATTCCCCTATTACTGTTACCTTGTATCCTGAGTGTGATGGGTCCCCGAAATTTTGATAGTGGCTGTGAAGATGGCGAAGATTCTGAATCAGAGCCCCCTGCTTATATACCCGTACCTGCACCAACAGACGAGACTCAGAAAGGAAATACATATATGCTCACAGTCAAAAACGAGCAAGAATATGATGTCCCAGTATCAGCTAATAATGGAAGAGCAACCACGTCATCGCCAGTATAGCGTGTTTTTAGGTGCAGATTGATAGAGAGATAAAGGAGCTGAAAAAATGTGCATATAAACGAACACAATCTAGTGGCAATGAAAAGTTTGTTAAAGTTGAAATATTTATGAATTTTCTCAGAATACTTGCTTTTGTAACAATGCACTGTAAAGCAAATTGCTTTATGAGTGAATTTTGTAGCACAAAAACTGAAGGGTAGAATAGTTGATTATGGTATTTGTTTTCCAGACACAACTTTCATTTGAACAGTTATTAACAGAAGATAAACGATACTCAAATGGAAAGCTATGTCTATGTTCTTTACCATAATAAATAGCTACGTCGTAATACCTACCTTCGTACATCAAATATCCATGATATCGATACCTAGTTGGTGCAGGTATCACTCGCCTAAATAGTAATTTTTCGTATCTTACTAAGCCCTGATTACCCCTACCTGTCTACCTACCAGTCAACCAATATGATTTTTTCACTGTGTTGTTAATACCTAGTTCTAGATCTTTGTAGCACAAACGATCTTAGTACGTATTATATTCTAAATAATGAGACATTGCTTTCCCGAATTTGACCTTTCGATAAATAATGTCACTGTAAAACTTTAAGTGCAGACTGCAGTCGAAAAATATGTAATAAGCAGAACACAATACACATCTCTTATACCATTAAGATGAGCTTTATCACAATCCGGGATTGAAGGTTTGATATTTTATATGAGCATAACATATTATATACCTAGGTTCCTATGCTCTGTACTTTTTGTTTAGGTTTCTTATTGCTATTATATTATGATCTTTAAGATTTTTATGTCAACTGATTAGTGATTGCAATGTGCGAATTCTAGGTTTGTTGATTGAAATAATAGAGCTTCTAGTTTTTAAGTTTTTACTGTGTTAAAGTTTTTTAGAAAATTAATACAGTTGGGTAGTTACCGCGTTTTGACCAAACATTCCTCGAGTTCACAGTTTCATTAAATCGATTGTGAAGTGTCCACATTGCATGTAGGAAATGTGATAGGTGCAATCAGTACTTGCAATCAGCAATGAGTGTGGGTAACATGAAGTGTAATAACCCAGGAACCTAATCAATAGGCAATATACTTTCCCTCAATACCAATATTGTTTTATTGTGATTAACTTCGAGTACCTATTTGATATCATATAGAGTTAAGAGAAACGCCACAAAAAAGGTTGCACTCATGGAACCATCAACTTTTCCATCAATTCAATGGAATTTTGAAATATGGCATCTATTTGCCAAATATTTTCCAATCAAAATTAATAATTCAAGAAGCGTGTGGGTTATTTTTCATCAAACGCTATATTTTTTGTGGCGTTTATTTGGCATATTCTGTACTTTTTATTATGTGTCAACACAAATTCTGTTTCAATGACTCTAATTTTCAGTGCTACAGCATTTCTTCGATGACAAGTCCAAAAATTTGAATTTTTCAAAATCACTGTTTCCAAATTCATTCGTATGATATGATATTCTAAAATTGCTAATACCCGAATTCCTGTTCAGTGTGGCTAATGAATGTCTATGGAAGATATCTAAGAGACTACTATCATGCCAGCATGCATTGGATTCCAAAGTAACAAAATAATTTGTGCAAAACTATTATTCAGTTTTCTGTTACACAGTGCACAAGCTGAATATTCTTGTATCGACTATAAGGGATCTTCTATAGATGCTCATGACTCCTACCTGGAGACTCCGTGTAAAGAATGTGAGTGCGTTTTTTCAGAAGAAGGTGAACTTATAGGAGGATGTTTCGAGATTGCCTACGAGTGCCCATGCGAATATCCCTGTTGTAAAATAAATTGTAAAAATCCTTCTGATCCTGAGGATTCAGTTCCTGTACCAGTTACAACTTTTGATTCAAGTCATGTCGTGATAATTTCAGTCTGTATGGCGTCCTTTGCACTTATCCTTGTTCTGATATGTTACCTGTACCGACAAAGAGTGAATAACTATGTACGTGTTACCAGACGCTTGTACTTGGAACACCAGCTCTCCCTTCAACGATCATCAGAAGCTCCTCCTCCCTATGATGATATTGAAATGGACTCTGCTATAGCAAGCTTCATAAAACTGCCTCCCAGATATGAAGACATTGTACACTTGTCATCTGGAGCCGTGCAACAGCACTGCCAAACAGACAATTTTGGTGATCGTGCATCGAGCTCAACTGCACCGCCTGTCGTTGAGAACTAGCCATTAAAATATCATCCTGTTATCTAATGAGTAATGAATGCATTGATGCCAACTTAAAATTTTTCAATGAACCTTGAATTGACTTTTGACCCTTGGATATTATATTGGATATCATAAGGTCTTTTCAAGCAAATTAGATTAGATGTATAGTATCTATACCTAGAAAATTCATTTTCTTAAAAATCATTTTTTAATTCTTTCAATATTTATGTTAACTATGTCGAAACATGGCTGCAGTACCTCTATTTTATACGATTGAGTATATTCATTATTTTACCGAGCCTTCTAAAGCTAGGTACTGTATCAACTCTTTTACATTCATTTTACGAGTTGTGGGTTGACAAATTAAATTGAGCGCAAGAAGTCTCATTTTGTCACTCACTCAAGTTTGCCTGACATTTATTTGAAAGTCATTATAAACTTTGGATCGTTGCCAGGTGTGAGCAACTTTATGAGTTTATGAGCCAGTCAATACCTGGTATGAATGGAGTTTATTTTGCTAATATACAGTACAGGATCTGCTTAGTTGCATATTGTGTTGCTTTTCGAAGCAAAGGTTATGCATGCAGGCGTCGATGGATTTATGTTTAATGTATTCAATATTCATATGATAACCAATAATCATAGGCCTAGGAGGGTATCAGTAAATTCCATTGTACGAATATTGACCAGGATGATAGATCTCGAGATATGACACTCAACTGGTACACTAAAGCAGAAAATGTTCTACCTGACAGGGATCTTACTGGGGTCGTAGTCTTGATAACGGGATCAAACACTGGAATTGGGTTTGAAACTGCACGGGTACTTTGTAAGCAAGGAGCACATGTGATATTCGCTTGTCGAGATGTGAATAAAGCCAGAAGAGCAGTCGGGTCTCTGCCTGCAAATTCCCTCACTGAAATCATGAAACTTGACTTAGGGAATCTTGCGTCGGTTAGAGAATGTGCGAAAACCTTTCACTCCAAGTTCGACAAGCTGGATATTCTAATTAATAATGCTGGTGTTATGGTTCCACCCTATCAGCTGACATCCGACGGACACGAACTTCAGTTTGGTGTAAACTACCTTGGACATTTCCTCTTGACAAAACTCTTGCTTCCACTATTAGAAGCTGCTCCAGAGGGGAGGATAGTCAATGTCAGTAGCATGGGTCACAGGCTCAACATGATTGACCTAGATGATCTGAACTCAGAAAGGTATGGCCGCTCAAGACTGTACAATATGTACTATAAGTTTGTTCAGTATGGAAACAGTAAGGTAGCACAGATTCTACACACTATTGAACTCAACAGAAGGTTAAGAGAACAGGGCTCCTCTGTAACGGCTTATTCCCTTCATCCTGGTGTTATATTGACACAATTGCTCCAGTATTCTGCCTTTCTTTACTGGATTTGCTTCATTTTCAACTTTTTCTGCAAAAGTGTGGAACAGGGCGCGGCTACAACTGTCTTCTGTGCAATTCATCCATCTGTGAAAGGATACAGTGGGGGTTTCTTCAAGGACTGCAAAATAGTGAGGCCAACACTTCCCATGGCTGCTGATGACAAAGCGTGTAGGCTTTGGGACATAAGTGAGCGTCTTGTTGATGAGAATATAAGTCTTTAATAACAAGGGTTTGATGATGATGTGGTTTTGGCACGTTATTTGAAAAGCCAATACTAATTCACTTGTACAAAAGAATTATGTCATACAGTTACAAAAGATTTATTTGGGATTACGTAGGGTACAGTATGAGTTTTCTCATAACATCATTGGGTAATTTATGATCTTCTATTCTCTTCCATATCATGATTTTATGATATACTACCTTAGTAATAGATTTCAAATTTTCTATGTATTTCGCAATATTATTTTTTGATGTCATTGTAATCAGTAATATATTCATTACATCGGATTTCACACAAAAATGCGAGTTGATATTCAATGATCGATAGCTGAATCGGAATTGCAAAATATGGCACAAGTTCACGATTAAAGAAGAATTTTGGAGCTCTATGTAGACTCGTGCTGAAGTTAGCACCCACAACGAAATATACCAACTCTATCTACGACTCATATCCATGCATTTGGTCTGATTGCCGTAGCCTCTACTTAGGTATTCTAGGTATTCAAAGATACACAAAAACTGTTTCACGTTCACTATTGTCTTGGTTTTCACTATTGTTTTGGTTGTTCACTATTGTCTTGGTATTTTTGATGATGAGAATGGTTTCATGGAATAACAAATGTCGAGTAGCCTAGTTTCTTTAGCTACCATAACGACATTACATGCACACAGCTAGAACTATCCCACCGAACTCAGTATTTCGTTAGTAAAACTCGTGTAAACAACATTCGCATGTTAGAATGCATGAGTTGTTGAGAAACATATCATGACATCATTTTGATCAGGCAATACTGGTGTAGCATTGTGGCAAGATACAATTGCAGATTGATTGTGACATTGAACCTAGGTTCCACCTTCATTATTAACTTCAGGACAGATTCGGTGAATTTTTTTTTCTGACACATTATATGACGCATATAAGGCAGTAGGCACCATTGTCCCATGCCCCATGTGTGATGTGCCAATGCCAAGTAAGTAACTTTCTTGTTTGGTTCGTATTTTCGGTAAGTATTTCCGTAACACGTACAGAACCATATCTGAATTAGGAACATGTCCGATAACAGTGCGATGTGGAAACTTTTGTGAACCAGGAACCTAAACGTCACGTGTTTGGCAATTTAACCGGTGACCCACGTCTTGCCAATGTCCGTGTGTAACATTGTGTAATTTTACCTCACAGTTATGGATTGATTGCTATTACAACAATAGCTCGACTGCAATCTCATAATTGGGATCGGTATTGTGCACGCCGGAAAGCTGCGACTTCATGATTACCCAATACCTATAGCTGTGAAATTTGAATAGTATAATAATATGTACTTATGTTGACATGCCACTCAGGCGCATAAAACCGGTGCTAGACAGTTCTCAGTAGACTTGCATACGGCTGACGTCTAACCAAAGAAGTGGACAAGCTAGAGCCTTGAATATTTGGAAACTTGTTAAACCAAGAGCAGGATTGTTCAAGAAATAGTATTCTAGATTGTCCCAACCGTACCTCTGGGCCATTCTGAAAAGCCGACAAAATTTCTTCTGTTGTATTGTGTCGAATCTACTTATGTTTCATCATTAGTTGATGTGGCATCGGGCAAAAATGTGAATACCATTAGTTTATCCCCCTTGCTTCTACTCAATGATGGTTTTTACTCTTGAAACATTGCCAAGTGTTTTAATCAGAGCTTTAGAAACCAGCAGTTTAGAGACTTATGAGGTCACAATCCCAAACATTATACCTATTTCAGTATTTCGTGTGTGTATGCAACTCTTTGTATCAATTATAACTGTTTCTGGTGGAAATTGAACAGTGACTGGTCGAATATGATACACTTGATCTGGAGCATCACATACAACACACATACACATATTGCATACCTAGACCGCTTCATAAAAATTCGGATTTATGTGTTTTTCATCTGACGCACCCAATTGCCTTGCTGTCGCAGTCAATCTCAGCAGACGCAAGATACATGCTCATTACTTGCTCACAATAATGGAGGTCACACTAGGTTTATTAACTGTCAGTAAAACGATTAGTGGAGCTTACCCCTGTCACATGTGACAGCATATACCGTTGGTGACAACCAACAGCGTGACCAATTTCCACTATATTTGCCAACATACACGTCAGCCCTGACAGTCAATTTCCCGGCCAAGCATCTAACTGAAGGTGTCCACGACTTCTGGCGAACCATGTCTATTGTCTACCAAGCAAAGATGGGTATAATAATGCTTGTGGCCATGACTGCAACCCCGAGGCTCAAACTCACACTTCGTTGTCTGATTCCACTGTTCTGTTGACGAAAAAGGATTCTAATTCGTTGGCGAGTAGTGAACACGGCATCAGAAAGCTGATGCCTGCAATGGGCCGCCTCACACACAGCGTTCGAACTATATACATGTTAACAAGTAATTTTATTGAAGTGACTAACCTTGTATTAAAAGCTACTTAGTGAGCCACTTGATAACACGGGAACCTACACACTCACACACCGCAAGTATACATGAGTTCATTGTACTTTTAGTATGTATTTCTTCTCAAAACATGTTGTGTGCATGAATATATGTGTCCGTGATGTGTAAAGTATGTAACTTAAACTCACAAAATAATATGTTCGTTGTCATAGCCAGATACAGTATTTAGAAATTTTAGTAGTTAACAGAACCTCATACCCAAGGCATTGACAATTCTAAACACACACATACAGTACACACATACACACATACACACACATACACACACACACGACACACGTTCAAACTTACACTTACAGATACTAATTTCTGTCGCAATTTTCTTAATTAACCATACCGGCGAATGTCGAACACCATCAAAATGCGACTCTACCTCTAACAGAAACCAGAAACAAAGACCGTATGACACTCTCCATTAGGGGTCAGTCATCAGATTGATTTCAAATCAGTTTATTGTGTGCATATTTAAATGATCGAGAAATCATTATATTCTGCAGAGGTTACCCCGATATGTTAAAGGAAGTCAAGTAGCCAGACAAGGTTGACAGTTGGCAGTCTTCCAGCGCCGGTATTTAAAATCTTGGCAGCGACCCAAGTTGAAGTGTTCGAGCAGGTTAAGCAATGTTTCGTAGGGGCTACTTCTCTGTAATATACGAGACACATATTGCTGTAAGTTATGCCTATCGCGCTTTCCAGTCATGCCTGTCAAGCCGTCCAGTCACGAGCAAGTGCCTGTTATTGATAACTGAAAAAGTTCAAGAAAGCTGAATTGCTGAATCCTAATGTTACTAACCAGTCCTGTAGACTGTACAGTGTAATTACATCATAGTGTGCAAACATCTGTACAAAATATGTTTGATAATAATTAAATAATTCTGTTGCTGTCATATCATTGATAACCCCATCATATATTCATCAGTAGGTATAGAACATGTCATCCCCTGTCCATTCCCCTGCTGCCTCCCATTCAGCTGTACTCCGTCTCTTAGCAACGACAGAGCGACCCCCCACATACCACGTGACACCACCCTCTTCCCTCCTCACACGACTGCAAACCTTCCTCCCTGAGATAGAAGCTGCTAACAGGGCACTGGAGGGAGTACCTCAGACAGAACGAGACATAGAGTGCGTGGAGGAGGGGGTGAAACACATCGAGATGAATGTCCAGTTTTACGAGGGGGAAGCAGTGGAGCCTGACCTCGGGGAAAATGATGATGGGATGAGTAGTAGTGACGAGGAGACGTGTAGTGAGGATGAGGATGGTATCATTATCCTCCAGGATAATTATAGTCCTCCTGGTGGAGAGACGAAGTCGGATAGTAGTATGATTGTGGATATGGACACAGGGAGGTAATAGACTATATAATATAGCTAGACTATTATAATAGCTAGATAAAATCATGACTTTTACTGAAGCGGTGTTATTTATCTTATAGATATTTGGTAGGGGAACGGCAGCTTACTTTCGATCTAAATCCGAACATCTATTATGGCTGGCAAAACAATTTGATATTTTATCCTCATTGATCTAACGGTTTGATTATGTAACCCGTTATACCACGGGTTAGGTTGAATTCAACTGTTGGAGGTTCATTTTTACATTTAAACTTGATAATTTTATGATGACGCAACTTCTATTCTGAAATTAATTTATTTTAAGCTTTTAATTACAATAATATCATGTTTCATTCTTCGTTTGTAATCATGACCATTTTGAATTGTATTATATAACCGATCTTCATCTGAAACACATTTATTGCAAAATCACTTGAGAATGGAAAGCATTTAGACCACCAAGGAAGATATGGACGGGAATACTCGATTACTATCAACACTTCAACATATACGACTATCATTGCTCTAACATTGTATTGTAACCTTAAGATAGGATAGCCCTATCAGGATAACAGAGGCCGGAGGCCGCGGGTCCTGCATGTTTTACATGCTCCCCGTTTTCGAGTGGTGTCAAGCGTCATGGGCATTCCAATCAGCATGCTTGATTGGGTACCGAGTGGTGTCAGATCTCTAGACCCGTAGTATATAAGGAAAACCAGACAGACATACATATATATATATATGAGGACCAATTATAAGTAGTAAGATGACCATTTTGAATTGTATTATATAACCGATCTTCATCTGAAACACATTTATTGCAAAATGCAACAACGGAAAAATTTCCGAATCTTTACTCAATGAAATATGTTCACGAGTGTTCTTGGGGTCTTTCCCTTGGCAGCTGCTAAAGTGAGCTAAGGTGGCCCAGGTGGCGATGATCATTGATCGTTTCAATTGGAAAATACGTGTGTAAGTATTGGATTAGAATATAACCTGGAATAAGAACTTCCATTCTCCCTTTTGACACATGCCTGTTCGTCACATGAGTTCAGTTAGACCTGTCTGTTTAAACATCACGAAATCATACTCACATGCCACTGATATTCTAGAATTTAAACCTGCGTTTGAGTTAAAAGGAATAGGTCCTATGACGTAGTTCATGATATTCGTTCTTCTAATATAGCCTACAGGTATGTACCGTCGCTTGTAGGTACCTACCTATTAACTCCTTTGTAAAGTGAAAATGGCACGGAAAGTTGCCTTTCTGAGATCAGAGATTGTAGAACTAGCTTCACGAATTTTGAGGAAGTATTAGCATAAAACTTCATTTCGCTATCCAATTCGTAAGTTAGGTAGATATTTTAGATTGTTCCACAAATTGAAATGTGTGACTCGACTCCATTAGCTGCGACTAAATTAATTTGAAATCCATCTAGCATCCACATAACGAGCTTTTTAATGCACTTGGATAATATGTTTTTACTTCGGAAGCGAAACTTCTAATCTGTGATGAAATTCAAAACTGATGACTCACCTGATAAAGTCGGGTTCGGATTTCTAATGAAACGTGTGCTATTTATAAACATTACTGAGCGAAACGCTTTCCAATGGAATAGATGATTTTTAGCTAATCATTCGAACCTGGAAAAGTGTAATCAATGATGCCAATGCTTTTTACTTTGATATTGAGAGCCCTTGATGGGTAATTCATTGTTTCTGATGACAGCCATTTTCCTCCGAATCATCTTTCCTACTCTCAGAATTTTCAGTGACGTCTCTATGAAATAAGCCGAAAATTTTTCGGCTTCTCTCATAGGGAGGTCAGTGAAGATTCTATACTCAGTAGGTATGACAAAGACAACAATAAGTATGAGTCACTCTGAACGCAATCATCTGATGGAATAATGCACTTGCTGTGTTACCAGAGGGTTATCATAATGGACAAGTGCACGTGTGTACTGTGTACAGTGTGTTACTGATATTAGCCAGTGTGTTAAACCGAATAGGAGCAACGACAAACAGACAAACACACACACACACACACATACACACACACACACACACACAGACAAACATTATTTTCGTGTAATATTCTCAATACACTGTATTTTACTATTTTACAGTGACTGCACAGAGTATGCATGTTAGAAACTCAACGAATCATATACTGTTGTTAGTTAAACAGAAAAGTCAGGTGATAATGGTGCTTTCTGGGCAGCAAGATTTGGGCGATTGATATTATTCGAGTGGGTCTGTGTTGATAGATACTATTGCCCAATTATACAGGTCTCAGTTAGAACCATGTAATTCATCCTGATAGAAAGTGGTGAACACTGGTCAGTGTATTCATAGAAATATTGTTGTTTTGCGTCGCAATCAAATTGAGATAAGATCAACAACGTGAATTAAGTATGTATCTTACTCTTATCATGGAGGCTTATCGCATTTTTTATAGCCCCATCAATACCTTGCCTTGTAAACATATTGAGAAATGTATTCTTAGAAAGTTTATGTAAACTGCCAGCAGATAAGACTTTGACATGGTCACACTTTTCTGTGGCGCGTATATCGGAAACAGCACCTACCTACTACTGTAAGAATATCACATTGGGTGTAAATTCTGGGATAATAGTTTCGTAAACAATTTGCAGTGTACATTATACCATAGTTTAGTGAACATACTAAAATATACATACAGTGCTTGTATAGGAGTACCTATATCATGGATTCTTTACAGTTATAATAAACGTCGTCAGTACACTAATAAGCCACCTAGCTGCTGATGTGAGAGCTAGATGTCTCTTCATTATGAGATAGGAAGCACACAGCTGCAATACAGTGCTTGAACAGGGAATAATATGCTAGTGTATACTGTATAATAGATAGACCCGTACACAGTTTACTATTATTGTACAATGTAATATTGTACAATGTATACACTATACACACACACTAGCATGCTTTATCACTTGTAATGTATCACTTTACTTGTTGTAAAGTTATAAGGACACAAATGATGCTCCTTCATAATAACACTCATCACTCAGATAATGTACAAGAGGCTGCTCGTGCTGGGTGACTCCCACACCCAGCTTGGCTCGGCGCCAGGTGGATGGGTGAACCTGGTATCCCACCACTTCTGTAGACAACTAGACATCACTAATCGGGGATTGTCCGGTTACACAACACGGTGGTGTGTCCAATTCCTGTCCAAAATCCTGCCCCCTGAGCAGAGCCCGCACTACGCTGTCGTGTGTTTTGGCAGTAACGATGCTGCCGACCCCTCGCATCCCCAGCACGTGCCCGACAGGGAGTATGGGGACAATTTGTCTGTCATCGTTGACAGGTTGACAGGTGCGGGTGGAGTGACACCTGACAACATACTCCTCCTAACTCCGCCCTGTGTGGACGAGGAAATGTACAGGAGACACTTTGACAATGACAGTCGGAGGAATGTCAATTTGCAGAAATATGTGGATGTGGTGCTGAGAGTGGCTCACGAGAAAGGGTGTGTCACGGGGAACCTGTTCGCTGAATTTACAGCAGGTGGTAACAGTCTGCTCTGTGACGGACTGCACTTTAGTGAGAGTGGTAACAGGGTGGTAGCCGACTTGGTAATCGAATTCCTTGCACCACGACTGGGCGAGAAGATGCCACTGCCCCCGTATAGAGATTTGATGGACTCATAATGGCTAGAACAGTAATTGTTAGCGAATATCTTATTTAATTTGAGTTACATGGGAAAATTTCAGTTCTCAGTTTAATGTAGATGTTATTTTAGAAGCGGCAATTTCAAGCTTCGCCTTTACCCTTTTAATTTTTCTGACGACGGAATTGTTATTATTTTCATATGATCATATATTCATCCACTGTTATTGTTCCTTATAAAATATTTCTGCTTTTTGTTGATGGTAAATATTGCCTTTGATTTAGTTAACGCTTATCTAAATTCTATTGCGTAATAACTATATCACTAATGATATGGACGCGGGTAAGTTACATCATTGCTTACACATTACTCGTTGAACTTAAGGGACTTCATCACTATCTCGTGACTCTGAACACGCCTCTGTTATGATGTCACGCCATTATCTACATCGCATGATTTGGCGCTCCTCCAAACGGAACGCGCGACCGCCGAATCTAATTTAGGTGCTTTGCTAGTTCCCAGTGCGCGCAAACAATGAGCACGCGCGAACTCTGTGCGCGCGTGTGATTAACGTACGATTCATTGTAGAAATTAAGGACATCCTGGCAGAACTTGAGATTATTTAACGGGTAGATAATATAATATATGAAGCTCTACAAATCTACTCCTTCCCAAGTTTACTCAACTTGTGCACGCTCATTGATTGATGATCATTGATTGATGATCATAGCAATTCTATGGGCTATGATAATACCTAAATACCGTGGCACTGAGCAATGGCAATGTATAGAGTCCCAGCCAATCAGAGGACGCGTGGGTTGCGCGGCGCAGCAAAAGACACGTGAAGGTTCAACCACATAGTAGCTATACATGTTGCGTTTCCTCGTGTACTTTCGTTCACCCTGTGTACATTTTAGAGTACATGTGTACAAAACGCTCGAGTGAGACATCGAATCACTTCCTTTTGATTATAGACGTAATTTGCAAATCCCTGATGTGACATTCCATCCTGTTTTGAACATTGCTGACTTCAATCTCTTCAGTTCCTGACTTAAGTTTGTCTCTTCAGTTCCTGACACCAGTTTTTCGTTTATCCCTGACTTCAGTTTGTCACTTGCACCTGTTTAGTGTTCAGTTCCTGATACCAGTTTGTTACTGACACCAGACACCACACAGGATGGTGATGCGTTTGTAAGTATTATGACACCAGTTTGTCCCTGTCTTCAGTTTCGTCACTGACACCAGACATCACTCTCTTCTGTCCCTGATACCAGTTTGTGTCGGCATCATCACCACTTCTGTCACAATACTGGTCTATTTTGCTCCAGACTACCGTTGGCCACTGACTACCGTTTTCTTCCCCTGATTAGGGAGTTGGTCGTATTGATGATCAAAATTTGGAAGAAATGTTTACTATGTTACATGATGAATTCCCCTCAATAGGATGTACCTAGTGCATGCTGGCTGTGGCTCAGTACAACTGATCCAACATTAGCTTGAGTGGGTCGGCGATACTGCTCCAGCACTTTGACAATGATCACAGGATGGTGGTGCGTTTGTAAGTATCATGAGATATCATTTCAACGTATCGAGTAAAATTAATGGCTGAGTTTTCAATCAATAAGAAAGTTTGAAGTTTCCCATTTATTTCAGACCGAAATAAGTTCAAGAGACCCGTAAAGACCCTGGCACATGGACATTGTAAGTCGTTTTCAATGATTCTATTTATAACGACATACACAAACACACTGACAATTATAAAACCTACCAGTCGACTCGCAAATAATCGTTTACAGACGACTTCGTGTCACTTTGACAAACATTTCTAATATATAAATAGCGCGACCTTTTTCCGATTATGCACGCACGGAATTCAACTTTTCTCCAAGAATAAATTGAAACACGATGGACACTGTCAACGGACTCTTCACTGTTATTGTCACGCACTGTTAAACCTATGCGACCTGGTGTTAATAACAGTGTTTATTTCGGATACATGGCATGTGGCGTTCGACATGCGCTTATTCTCAATAATGCTATTCTCTCCATTCACATAACATACTCCTAGTGTGGTTCATTTTTCCATCTATTTTCGGGAATTGGATGAGGGTTGATATGGGTTTATAGGGGGCATCCGTGGACATATTCACCATGATGGTATCGGGCAATCTGTCTATATATCTGTCAAAGCGGATCGCAATCAGATGAAATAGTGTGAAAACTGCATCTCGGAGATTTGTTTTCCTCTTAGTCAGAAGTTCCTGTGTGGCTGGCCTCAATGAGCTTGTGCGAACTCTATAATAATACCTGTTGACAGGGCCTGCAGAACACACGTACACACAGGCACACACACGCACGCACACACGCACACACACACACNCCACACACACACACACACACACACACACACACACACACACAAACACACAAACACGTACACACGCGCGCGCGATGCACTCACAGAAACACGAAAACACACACACCCGAACCTAAGCAAATACGAAATACACATGCAAATTACAGACACGCACAAACAAGCAGGTGTGTAGAACAGTAGTACCTTGGGGCTGTACCAACTACCTAGTATGTGTGTTTTGGATCCCTAATTGAGGTACTCATAGGTATCTGCTGTGACCGCTGTGACAACGAAGATAGACAAACGCAGTGAGAATTTCCCTACGTGCGTGTGTGACTGTGACCTACTCCTGGAACACAGGTGTTTGTCGTAACATGGGACTAAACGTTCTGTCAGTTTTAACAAACTTGTTTTAATATAACTAACTTTGGTACGTTAGGAAAAGTATGTCTTTTAAATTCTCCTAGAATTCTTGACATTAATAATTATATTTAATGAAGCTTGTGCATTGCACAGTGCAGCCCATCCGATAGTCGGACGGCTGAGTCGTTCTCTTCCGAAGAAAGAGGCGGCAAACATACTTGCCTAATTATCATGATTCATGAACCAACAGTGTGTTGAGTGTAATTGAAAGTATCGAGTATAATAAACTCTGAACGGGTTTTCTAGGCGAGAATAATATCTATCAGCTGATAAGATGGGCGAGACATTGAAAAGTCGACGGTTTATTTAAGTACAATTTATACAACACTTGATGATAATCCAAATCGATTAATCAAGTCTCATTGTACCCCAGCAGCTTTTAATTATGATTCAGAAACTTCGTCTTAATTTACAAAATACTTACCAATAATATAATATCATATGACAATTCACTCAAAAGCATTTACACACAGCGGATATCTATAGGCAGGTTGTAGTAAGGGAGAATGACAGAGATGAAATCAGTTCGTTCAACTCGAAATTTTTCAAAATGTATGCGTTTTTTGGTAGCAAATGCTGAACATCCCTTCGATGGAGGTTCATTTTTTCTACTTAGTTACTACATATAAGAATTCAAACTGCCAGCACCTACTTAACTAATAAGAATTCAAACACAATGACAAACAATCCGTAAAAAATGTAAGCTTCCTCATCCTACACCACTCGATAAGAGGACTTAACGTAAAAACACCTTTATTCCCTCTTTTTTAAATGAAATAAAACAAATCCCTTCTATGTATAATGCCACATTAATTGGCCTTAGACTACTTGCGTCACTGAATCTAAGGACAGATAAGCAGTAATAACGATCTTGTCATCATCAACTGCGTGTCATCATAAAAATGTGAGGTCCAATACAATCCGATGATCACCACATAAAGAAGGATATTTCAATGTATCTGTGTCATCTAGTTTTATCGAGTAAGCTTCATTGTGCGTATTCAAGCTATGTATGTTTTGGGAGTTGATCCGAGGACTTCTTCATGGTGAGTGAGGCCCCGATTTTTTATAGTTTTTGAATCGCCTCAGCGCTTTCTGCAGAACAATAGCAGCCCTGATCTCTCGTAGACGCTGTTTTGTTGTTGTCTCAATAACCTCAACGGCCAAAGTTGGGAAAGCTGCTCTGAAGCTTTCAGCCATGAGTTCTTTGATCATTTCAAATTCGTCACTGGTATTGGGGTTCTCTGGACCCAGAGTTCTAGAAATGAGTGCCTGAAGGACATCGATACAGTGAGCCCTGTCGCCCGGGTAGAGTGGTATATCGAGATGGAGAATGTCGTCTTCATTGACATCAGGTATGCCCAGTGGAGGCTGCAGCTCTGTCACCAGATCCTTCAACTTGCCCACGTTCAGGAACTGTGTAGCCTTCGGGTCGAAGAGCATCCACTTCTCATAGAAGATGTTAATGTCATCTTCATCTATTCCGATCTCGTCTGCTTGTTGAGCCTCACTGAAGTTGTCAAGGATAACAGCGATGTACATGTTGATCATAACGAGGAATGCCACAAGGACGAAGGAGGCGAAGTACGCAATGCCGAAGGTGCCGAAACCACAATCGCCAGTTCCGTCGTCATTTAGGTTCGGATCACAGTTGGGTTCCGAGATCATGACAGATGCCAGTACATCGTTCCATCCTGCCGAAGTTGCCAATCGAGTCATCATGATTAGGGCCTTGTCAGTTGTTGCGAAGTTTTGCTGAGGGGATGGTTTGATAAGTTACCTATGGTTATTGGTCAATGGTCATATTCATTATTCAAGCGATACGTTTTTAATCTAGTTATTACTATATTTCGTGTGTTCTTATATCTCATTAATATGAGGTCATTGAAATACTGAAACGGGTGTGGTGAGCGTGCTGAAACTGAATAAAGTCATTGTTTGCTATTTGCCACTAAATTTGTTTCCAAAACCTTGTCTGCAAGACAATGGAGCAAATTGAGTTCTAATTGATTTGCGTTTATCAACTTGCTGCAGCATTTATAAATATCAATTACTTAATCCTAACATGAGCTGGATGAATAAGGTGGTACCAACATAACACTATGATGTAATGATATTGTTGTATGTCTGTATGGACATAAGGCGTCATTTTTGAGGCACAAATAATTGCTGACAGCACTTTCTGTCACGTCCTAACCTCTTAATTTCTCACTCTTACCTGGTCAGTAAGGATTCCTTGTATTTGGACGCCTCCAAACATCGCCACGCCCACAACACTGTAGATGTAGATGATGAGGAGAAGCAGTGTTCCGATGTTCATCAACGCTGGTAAGGAACAAACCAAGGTGTAAAGAAGTCTCCGAATTCCCTTAGCCATCTGGATTATTCTCAGGATTCGAGCAACACGGAAGACCCTAAAGCATCGCAATATAGAAGGATCAATGAATGATTTAAGGTTGATCCTGTCGATGATCATGCCGAACCAAGCTGCAACCACAATAACGAAATCGAAAACATTCCAACTCCTGTAGAAATAGAACTTTCTATGACCAATGATCTTGATGGCTGCCTCGATTGTGTAAATGATGGACAGAACGATGTTGATGTAGTCCATGGCCTCAGTGAACTGAGGCGATGCGTTGTGATGTTCGGCACACATCTGCACCATGTTCAGCAAGATTATCACAGTGATGAAGATCTCAAACTTCTGGCTATCAGAGATCTGATAGCACGTCTTCATAATCGGATTAGTTGGTGGGCTAACCATCCTCATCGGCTTTGTTTTTGTCATTTTCCTGAATGTTGACATCCATTGCCGCTGGCCAGGTGTGAGAAGGACACCCAGTTGACCTTTCTCTTCGTACTGTGATAAAGTGTGTGACAATTTGCTTCTATTGACAAACTTTCACAATTTGTAATACTTTCATTTGAGCAAGGTCTAGACGAAATCTCTCTCTATTAGCATTGGAAATTACCTCTTTTTTCAGTCTGTTGAAGTTGTCGATGATGACACCAACAAGCAAGTTCAGGGTGAAGAATGAGCCAACAAAAATGAAAACTAAGAAGAATACATAGGCGATAAAAGAGTTTTCGAAATCCGGTTGCATGTCTATTCCAACTGAGTCCACGGCGTCGTCCATGACTTCCATCCACCCTTCAAATGTTGCCTGAGATATTGGTGGCATAAACAAATTCTTAATGACACAAAATACCTAGTTCACAAAGTATGAATACGACTATTCGAATTTATAACAGATATTTATTCCATCCTGCCTACCACTTGATACAGAGCGATGAAAGCCTTCAAAGAGTCATCAAAGTTGATGTCAGAATTGATCCATGCATCTTCACCATAGACAGAAATACATTCGGTTTTGTTGTGTATTTCCGATGCCGACGCCTTTTCTCCATCGGCATCAATACATTTCCAGAATCGGTCTCCAAAGAATTGTACAGCCAGGATACTGAAAATATTCAGAATATATCAGATCAATTTCTTCATCCAATTAACAAAATGGGTTTGTTTCGGCTGATTTTCTACTTTCGTCTACTATTTGTCATCTTGACCAGATTTACACACCAGTTCGCATTGGAGGCAATTATTACTTCTTTGAAATTAGACTTCCAGCCATGAACTTACCAGAATACGAGCCATAGTACCATGCACACAAGGGAGACATTCCCAAATGATGGGATTGATGCAATCAGAGCATTCACAGACAGCCTCATTCCTTCCCATCTTGATATTGCCCTCAGTGGTCTCAGAGCTCTGAGTGCTCGAATAGCTTTCAAGCCACTGATTCCAGCGTTGGCCAAAATTATACTTATAATGGAAATCTGAAGTTAATATTTGTGGTTATTGTTGTTGATGACCATATGATGCGGCATGAAAGAAAAAAGCTCCTCAATTTTGCACTAAATAGACCACTCGCATATTATCTATTCTCCATTTCCGGCCTAACCATGTGCTAATTGCCATTCCAGTGTAACTCGCATGCTAATCACCTAATGATGACTCATCTATTGTGCAGTTGTGAAATAAAACACAGTGCCTTATTGGTGACGTTTGGCCATAAAAAAGCACTTACAACCTGATTGTATGATCTCCAAGAGTGATAGTGACGCATGATTTTCCCTACACACATTATCAAAAATTATAATATCTTTCTCAATTTTATAATTAATCTGGTAAATAAAATGAGTGTAGGTATTGCCGGAGCAATGTTATAAGAGTTGTGGATGTTCTACTCAGGTTACTAAATGTACTACTTACTCCAACGACGATTGAGTCAAGCCAATGCCAAGCAGATGAGAAGTAGCCCTTCACTCCAAATGCAAACATTTTCATGATCAATTCGATTAGGAATACCACAGTATAGAAATCATTGAGGCATTCGATTATTTGTTTCTTGATGGGGTGTCGGTCAAGTGATACGTCCTCGAAAGCCAAAGTCAAACTTGAAACCATGATGAGGGTCAAGATGGTGTACTCGAAGATGTTGTGCTCTACCACCGCTCTTATGGACGCCCGAAATCGTGAACAACAAACACAAAATGGCCTGCAGCACATCAAACAGCATTGACAGCAATCGTAGCATTTCGAATTCTTGAAATGGTCAGAAGCATCGCTGTGGACTGAAAAGAGACAATGTGATAGTTGCAGATAGAAGTTTAAAGTAAATTATCTGGCCTATATGTCTGATATATCGGTATACTCACTTGATAAATTGTCATTCTCATGTTTCTTCTTAGTGTTGGTTTCGGAGGGGTTTCCATTGGACTTTCCCTTGTGGGGACAGTTATTCGGGCTTCCAACTTTCATTTGTTCTTCCGGAGCCAATGCCAGGGATGACATTCTGATCTCGGATGCTAGTCTGTGTTTCTTCCTTCTTGAACTCAATATCTTGTTCTTTAGCCTAGTACTCAGTGGAACTTTGGGCTCACCCTCAACATCATCAGTAGCATTGAGTGACTCCTCCCCAAACGCATTGAGCAGCAGAGCAAGGAACAGATTCAGAATCAGGAAATTTCCCATAACAAGAGCTCCAATGTAGAAAACGATTGGCCAATATTTCCCTTTCGTCGCTAAAAGTGTCTCATAGAGAAGTTCAATCCATTCACCACACAGAATACGGAATAGAAGAATGAATGAATGTTGGAAATCGTGGTAATTCCATCGTGGCATATCTTCACCGTAATGATCCCAGTACATAGGTTTGAAGAGATTCATTCCAATGACAGATAACGCGTAGATGACCACTCCCAAAATGACAGACAGATACACTAGACCAGAGATGGATTCGGCAATGATATCTATCAGGGCTTTCATAGTGCTCCATGACTTGGCAAGACGGAATACGCGAAGCTGAAAAGTTGGGTAGCATGATTTTTCAGTTTGGAGATGATGAAATTACTGTTACCTCCGTGCAATAGGGAAAAAGCGATGATTACATGATAAGGAGTTGGACATACTATAAGATCAACTTCATGCGACTTACCACTCTCAGAGACCGCAATCCTGACACATTGAAGCTTGTATTTGATCCCAAGTTCATTTCAACCAGGGATATAAGCACAATGATCGTATCAAATATGTTCCATTTCGTTTTCCAAAACTCAACTGGGAGTAGGCCGACCAATTTGATAGCTAATTCAGTTGTGAAAATCCACGACAAGACCTGGAGATGGACAATTCAACCCTACATTCTACCTTGATCAGATTAAAGTCTGATTATACTTGCCAATGCCCGTTACTTACATCGTTGATGTTAGTCAGAACTATTTTGACTTCGTCTTTCAGTCCAGGTGAGTCAATTGCAAGACAGGCCGTGTTGACTATGATACAGAGCATGATACCGTTCTCAAACCAAACACAGTAGATGAAACTCTTTGTGTGGGACCTGAACCATGTCCAAATGTCCATGAATTCGTCTTTCCAGGTATTCTTGACACTCTTCACACTTGTTGTTGAGAGGGTTGTTCCTTTTTCAGGGTCTACCTCAACAGTCAGACTCGGCTTGTTTACATCTCCATCAACTCCTTTCTCGTCAGATTTCTTCAAAAATGGTAGCCGACACGGACAGCTTTCAAATGGGTAGCAACACCAACCCTTTATCTTTTCGCACGTCGTTGGTTTTTCCTCAGGTTCGGCTATGTTGTTTTCGGCTGGTATACCATTTTCATCTAACGTCCCTTCTTCTCCGCCTCCTTCTTCCAGTATCTTATCATCAGCATCAGCTTCGTCTTCAATACTTGACTTATCACTCTGAAATGAACCAATTAAGTTTCTCTGTCAAATTCCACTTTATAACAAGCTAAGTTACTGATTTTGAACTGTATACAAAGTTGCTTATGATTGGTCATTGCAATCAAGCATTAAGCAACCATCATAAGCAATCATGGTTGTATGCAAATATTTGATTGACAACATTTGAACAAGTTAGGTCATATTGTTTGAAAATGTTCAGACGGGTTAGTTTGGCTGCCATACAGATTTTGAATTGGAGTGCTGCTCCCTTCACTTTCTGTACATCTCAACACCTACTTACCCTCTCAAATATTTCAACTATGTACTATTAAGTTTTTAAGACGGTTTGCAAAGGTGGACAAAAAGTCCCTTCAATTCTGTTTAAAACAGCAGTAAAAAGTACAATAGAGTTGGTATATATAGATTAGGCTAATTAGCACCCATGCAGCACTTACAATTACTTGACAATGGACTCACCCCCTTTTCACCGCCAGGCCCAAGGACTTCCTGTTCGTAAGAAATAGCCACCACAGCCAGGACCAAGTTTATGAGATAGAACGAACCGAAAAGGAGGATGCATAGGAAGTAAATGATGTACATGGCTCCACAAGCACCGAGGGTCTGGAAGGTGTTGTTATTTTGGATTGAAAAGTTCAGGGAATGAAAACCTCAAAAAAGTGTAACTCAACATATTACATGTGTGTTACCTTGCTGTAGACGTCTTCCCAGAAGTCAAGCGTAATCAACTGAGCACAGGTCAACATGGCAATACCAAAGTTGTCAAAGCTGGTGTATCCTTCATTGGGGTTGGTTTCCGTGTTGTGACAGGTACTCCCCAGAGGACACTGACGTGTTCCACTGAAAGCAATGATAAACTCAGTAACATCGTCAAAATCTCAGCTACGGTTTCAAAACACTGGAGGTATCTTTGATGGGATTGATCATGTCCTCAAGCTTTCTGCCTCCCCTACCAAGATCAATACTTACGGTGCTCCGGGCATGCCACAAATGATATCATCTTCTCCTCCATTGAGTGTTACCCAGTTTCCATCATCGTTGATGTATTCCTGCTGCCAATCGTTCACTGTTCTGTTCGTAATTCCGTCGATATCAATGAGGTCCTTGGATCCCCATTCCATGTAGTAGTAAGGAGCTTCGTCTTCTGGTGGGTCCAGTATACACCGGTTCCGCAATTGTCCCATGAAGAGTTGCAGACCGATGATGGCGAAAACGGCCAGGAAAAATACTGTCAAAAGCATGACATCTGATAAGTTTTTGAGGGACTTGAGAAGGGAGTTCACCATTATACGCAACCCTGTCGGATATATGATCGATGATTAGCTCATATATATAACAACTGGTTCCTACTGCTGATCATTACACGACTTACATTGAATATGCTAATAATAATAATGCTGTGTAAAAGCTGTTGAGATGCGACTTAGTGGCAATTACAGGTCGTGTAAGACATGACCGAAAATCTCATAATCGAGGCGGTTCATTATAACCGAGGCTTGATGTGTAGTCGACGATATGAGAGAGATTCGGTTGTTGAAAAATGTGTTCAGAAGACATACCTGGTACAACAGTTATCACTTTTAAGGATCGTAGGACTCTAAGTGCTTTTATAAATGATAAATCTTTCAATGCATCTATTAATGTTAAATACCTGAAATGAATAGCTATTAGGTTGTTTAAATTTTCATTAGTCGTAATAATTATCTCCGTCGTATGTGTGTATGTGTGAATTTCTCCTATGCCACATGATCATACTCGGTATATAAGTGCAGAATAAAACATCGCTCTGCAAAAAGTGATGGCCAAGTAAGCATTGGGAGTAACTCCATTGTAGTATCTAGCTGGAAGAACATTTGCAACTGCCAATTCTAATTTATGCAAGTCGCTCAGTATTGGGCATGAGATCAAAGACTCAATTATGACATCAAAATCGGTGTTTTATGAGGTAGATAAATCAAGAAGTGTGAATGTGAGCTAATAACTTCCTGGCCATATACATTTATTGGTCGCTGGGATGTGGGATCGTGATGGGTATTGAGCAATTTGGTAAATCTGAAAACACCCAACTGAGGTCATTTACTATTGATCCAGGTCGTAGAATTGTCTGGGTGAGTTGGTATTCCTGGTGATTTAATTCATTCGGAATGGCAGGTGTGATTATCTTATTGATTATGATATCACTCACCCAAACATTACTACTAAAAAGTCAAGTCTATTCCATGGGTCCCTGAGGTAGGCATGCTTGTGAAATGCAAAACCCCTGGCTATCGTCTTGATTACCATTTCCATCGTGTAGATTACTGCAAACGTCATTCTGAAATAGAGAAAGAGATCAAGATCCGGCCTGGAATGATTGTCAAAAACTTTGTCATTGTGCGTCTTGTTGTCGAACACAAAGTGAACATATTTTGCGTTACAGTAGTTATGCGGAGGAGTTGAAAGTATCCAGCCATTAGACTGACAGCTACACATGAAGCTGTCTTATGTTTGGACAATTATCATCACCAGGTTTTGTAATATTTATGCATCATTCCGCATGGATAGTCTAATATTATAGTGCCACACTTTCGCAGTAAACTGAGTATGAGAATGCACAGCTGGACTCTGTCAGGATATACTGTGCACTGAGCAGCATATTATACACTTGATAAACACTGTGACTTCTAACTAGACCCTGCATGAATGTATTTGGCCAGTTTGTTCAATCTCAGCGATGCTGACATACAATCACAGCTACTTAGCCTAAGAGACAGTGTTGGGCAGAGTAGTCGGTGACTTCGCTGATGATTGGTGTAATATACAGTGTGAACAGTCATAAAACCCAAACACTGCACCTATTGGCGTGATTGTTCCTGGGCACTGTCACATGCAGTAGTTGACATGACTGCCTCGAGGAGTCGAGGATGAGGGCAAAATGCCTATTCAGCACCACGGTTCTGCAATACTTCAATCTGTTTTAGTGCCTCTTAGACCTTGTTGACATGCAAGAATGATGTAAAAGTGTGTTTATGCAGCTATAATCGAGGCTACATATGTCATTTTTGAGCCTATATATTATTTATTACTTTATTAAAACTGTTCTACAATCATACAGTATAAGTTATAGGTACGGATTGCTGTTGTGCATCTACATGAACTGTCATAATATTATTGTGAATAGTACACATTCACTCATAACACAAACACACATACACACATACACACACACACTCACACACACACACTCACTCACAAACACAAACACACTGCCGCTAGATAGGCTTAAAAGAGAGAGTACTATCGCAGCTAGCTGTTCTATAGCTGCTGAGCGCAGTATAACATAGAAAAGAATATTCTAAAGTTATACAATTCGTTGAGAATCGGCCAGTCAACTTAAAACTGAACTTGTGTAGATTTCTACTTATTAATCTAGCATTATTATAAATAGCTGTGGGCACTACAGCCGGCATTTAATAGCTGAACTATAGAAGACGTTTTCTGCAGAAGATACCTCGGGTGGTATAAGTCCGGTACTGTCAGTGTTGCTCTGTTGGGCGGTTTATACAAAATATTGCGACGCGATGAAGTTGAATAGTGTTTGTGTGTGTGTGTGTGTGTAAGTGTGTGTGTGTGTGTGTGTTTGTGTGTG
>CAMPET010000023.1:448225-500647 GCA_946803715.1 Beroe ovata | reverse complement strand
GTGTGTGTGTGTGTGTGTGTGTGTGTGTGTGTGTGTGTTATAAATATATGAGGAGTCTTATGCCCTGGTCGCCGATATTCCTATTGCTGTACATCTGTCAACTCTTCAATTGCTTTCAAGGGCCGTTTCGCGGAAAAAAAGAAAAAACGTTAAACATAACGAATATAGATAATAACCTTAGGTATGTATTCATACATGTAGTGCGCCCAATGCAAATAGGTTTAGGAACGGGACTGGGGATTTATTGATGTCATGGGTATAAGTTATGCAATGTGCTTGATGAGCCATAGTTAGGTTATGATGCTTCAAATTTGAGATCCAAAATGGAGGAAAGATTACTGACTTGTAGCAAATACTCACTCTACTTTGGGGTTTTCGAAGTTCTTTGCAAGTAAGACGCAGTTGATTAAAATGACGGTGATGATGAAGTGATCGAACCACTGGTTGCAGATGAACCGCACACAGAACGATCTGATCGGACTTGTGTGAGCAAAGATGTAAAGTGACTTCTCCTTGTTGAATCGGAATGTCACGTCACTCCCCATCCTGTTGTCTCGGATGCTGAATGTCTGAAATAGTTTTTGGAGCATTATAGTTTACCAGTCATTATATAGTCTACCTGTCACGTACGTATTCTAGTTTTACCAGAGCTTCTTGATAGGTGATCGCAGGGTTAAGCTTAGCTTTAGATAGATGATAATGTTGCTGCTGACCTTATCAGTCGATGTGTTGAACTATAATAGTCGAGATAGAATAAATGTAACAGGGTTCTCTCATGAAAGTCTCAGTACCAAGACCCATTTGACTATTTATAAGGTGTTTCAGGTATTTACGTCACAAGAGTTACCTATGAAATAGTACCTTAATGGTATGAATTTCTGGACCTTCTGGAGATTGTTTGCATATTTTGATATTCAACTGCGCTTGGTATATCAAGGTAGTCATATTGTTTAATGCTGGCTTTTAAAACTCAGCTTTAAAAATGCATTTGTTGAAACATTGAAAGTATTGTTTTTCACTTATAGTGATTCCGAAACACATACAAGTATATAGAGCTCTGCGAAAAATTCCTTAATTTTAAATGTGAATGGCAAAAACTTGCCCAAAACTTGACTTTATCAAGAAGAAATGGAATAACGACAAGCGACGGATAATTTTTACGCTTCTCCAGAAAAATGATAGGTATAGAGTTACTTTGGTTATAATCGATTTGGTTGAAAAATGACGGAACCAATGTCATACTTCCTGCTATTCCAGGGAAATAGCGTTTGATCATACCTATCATGCTATGATGTTTGATCATATGCTGATAATTGTCGTATGACAATGCTGGAGTAAAGCTGTACTCACCGATTTCTGTGAGTGGATCGTAGAGGAACGGCCAGCTCTACTGGCCGTGGTAACGGACTCATTCTCGAACACAGAATTGCTCCGTTCCGTAGGAATAGACATGATGTTGGTGGCTGGGTGTCCTGGTCCTGCGGTCCTTTCTCCTCCTTCGTCTCCTTGGTCTCCCGGACAAGTTTTTTCACTGTGGTGCTCTTCTAGTGGTGCCAGTTCTTGTGCGATGAGGAGTCACCAGCTACCTACATAGTCTCTTCATTGGGCCGCCTACAGAGCTGACACAAAGTACAAGTGTGAGTTGGAGCAGAGAAGTATTTAACATTTCTTGTTATTAAGGGTAAATACACTACAGTGTGTAGCATGTGTGTGTGTATGTGTGTGTGTGTGTGTTTGTGTGAGCTCCCCTTGGATACTAGAATGCGTTTAACATAGTTACATGAATAAGGCGTTGAGTATATCTCACTAACTGAAGTTTGTTTCATATTAAATCAATTTGAAAAATGGAAAATTCAAAATACATGTCAGCTGCAATGCGTTTTTGTCGGCGCACAAATATTTTCAATTAAAATATGGAGACAAGAGAAAAAACGCCTCAAAATTTCTCGAGAAATGTAACCCGGCTATTTATTTCCTATATGACAAATTGTGAATTTGTTGACCGGTCTCCCCACCCTCCAAGTCAAGAGTTTGTTAGTTTCCACCGGGTGAGCTTTCATCAGGCGACATATGTGTGGCCAATTAAGACAAAGTGCGGTCTGTACGATATTCCCTGTTCCATAATTATTTCAAGTAGGATTATGATATGCGCAGAGTTAATCAACATTCTTCGATTCCTATCGCATGGTATGACTTGGAACTGGAAACTGCTTATATGAAATGTAAATCTTGGCCAAATGGTACAAGGCGTGTAAAAATAAGTAGACAAGCGTGAGGATCCACATCTATGTGCTCTACAAAAACTTGCATATCTCCGACGTTTTTTATGAGATAAATTGATGAAATTTTCAGGTTTTACTCTGGAATAGTTGAGGATTGTTATTTTGAAATCTGCATTTATTTTTTAAAGCTCAGATCATGCATTGTCGATGAATGAAGTTGTCAAATGAAATTCTGTTGTTTTTTTGCCAATTCCTCCATCATGTTGAGGTAGATACTAGAAATCCTATTGAGCAATTATGTGTCAGTGATGCCTATCTACGCAGCAAATTTCATGGTTAAACTCTGAACACGACCGAAGTTTTAGACAGCATTAGATATGACGAAAAACTGAAAAATAAGTTTTTTGCTGATAAGTCAGGCACTTTTGAGCTAGGCCGATATCTACCACACCTCCAAATTTCACCCTGGAACTCCGGCCAGAAGCTGAGATATGGAAGTTTACTTTTTTCCACTTTTTTGTCACACCCTGTATTATCATACGACATTATTTTTCGGCACTACAAACAATTTTTCATTCTGGATTGATCATCAATCAAATCTTGGGGAAAATTTCACCCATTAATCTGTTATAGTACGGACCAATAAATCTTGGAAGAAAATGTTGAAAGGAAACAGTAGCAGCGTACTACAACAATGCAAGGCAACAGCACACACTGTTTAGGACTTGAAAATCTGTCGGATTATTAAACAATAGCTGAATGTGTGGAAATGTGATTAAGTATACCAACTCTACACGTTTATTACGAGATTTCGCCAACAAAATGTCGGGTTAATTCCTCGAAACTTAGTTAATTCCTGGTAACAATCAAAAATATGTAATATTTTATTAAAAACCGTAATTTTGTATTGTGGTTTTGTCGAAAAGCATAACTGTCGAGAAAAGGGCAAAAATAAAAGAGGCTAGATCAGAGAAAAATTAAAAACTGGGTATTGGTGAACAAAGGAATTCGCATATTAACAAGTCAGAATTGGACGTGTGTATTGGTCAATAAACAGAGTTATAGTGTACTTATACTTATAGTCGGTATAGAGGCTACCATAAAAATGTGAGGGAAACACAGGAATATAGCTACTAGATTGTCCTGGTTTTGTTAATATAATGTGAGGGCAAGTTATGTATGTGTTTGTGTGTGTCTGTGTGCGTGTTTGTGTGTGCGAGTATGGACTTATTGGTTATAGAAAATGGTGTGAATCTTGATAAATCACGTGCACTTATATGCTCAATGAAGTCAAGTTTGTGGAATGGTGTGACGAATTGTTTGACGAACAACTTGTTCCAGGACATTCATATTCGAGAAGTGACGGGTTCTAGGAGGAGTGACAATTTCAGGAGTGACAATTTCAGTCTGTTTTAAATTGGTGCGCTTGAATTATGGCCAGTGATTGGGTTAAGGAATGATTGGTTTAAGGAATTTACGTTGCCTGAAAACGAGCATCATTGTAAAGGAATGATGTGTTGGGAGACAGTCAGATGCCAGTTGGAATGATTCATGAATGAGCTCAATAGGTGAACGTGATGGCATTGATAATTTCGTTGTGAGCTCGCATGAGGGTGATCTGAATACGGGATGTCAATCTCTGGTCTGAGTTTGGTTCTGTATGAGAATTGAGTTGAGGGCACCCTGGAAAAAACGCGTTCCGTCCCCTCGTGACAAACGGATCGTGTTGGTATAACAATAAACGTAACTGTAGCAAGTGGTGGTATCATGCACACAAGCAACGCGAATGTGCTCAGATCTCACATATTTAGATGCTATTAATTAGCCACTCTCTCTCTCTCTCTCTGCCATCGCACGAAAACTCAAATCGAGTATAACTGAGCTAATTTCACATCGGGCCATCATGTACTGCTGCTGACCGCGATAATTGTTCGTACCAAAATTCCATAGGACAAAATATTTCCTCCTCACCCGAAAACATACACACGCTTGCATGATAAACCACACTTTTAAGTAAGGAACATGCTGGTTTAAGATGGAAGGAAAGGAACAAATAATAGACAACGGCGATTAAATACATCTGTGTGTGTGTCTATAATAGTGACTGACCATGGGTGCTCTGAGCTGAGTGGAGTAGTTAGGCGTAATCATGTGATCATACCATATGGGATGATTAACTTCGACTAGAAATATTCCTGACCAGCATATTAGCTGAAATGATTTTCCTAATTTCCTTACTTATCGTTGCTCCACGTTGCTTTCCTATTTTTGGTGTTGTTTGCCCTATTTATCATTGATATCATCATTTTTGGAATTGTGTCTATGTAGGCTGTAATTTTGTGGAATCTTCTCACACATTTATTCAAAACATGATGTTAATTTGAAATATTTAGTGCAGGTTAGGTAATATGTGGCACCGCAATGAGGTGCCACCTCATTCGGCGACTGCCAATAAGCATTGAGCATGAAAGCGAAATGATTGAAGGTTGAAAGAGCGATGGTGAAACTAGATGGTTACCTACAACTAGACTCAAATACCTATTACCTAAATTATGAACCACTGTCTTCCAACTAGTGGAAGTCAATGCTCTCTTCTTTCATGAAATTTAGTAACCCACTGCACTGGTATACCAGTTCCTTGACAAAATCGTATTATCCCTATTATGTGACAGGTGACAGCATGTTACAAGGGCGTATCCAGGATTTTTGAAAGGGGAATCCAAAAACCAAACAATCTTGAAGTTTCTCGAAGACTCTTGCTCCAATTATTTTTCTGGGAAGAGCCACCAAAATTGAAGCAGGGGTCTGGGGGCGCAGGGTTTCTCTCCCATAAATTTTGAGGATTTTCAAAAATTAAGCACAAACAATTTCTCATCATCCAATTGAAAAGCTGCTCAAACTGCAACAGTATTCTTTGGGTGCAGCCCCTAGCAGCCAAGCGGTTTCTCGTTTATGGATTAATTTGGTGATACTTAAATTTTGAGATCCAAATATGTTTTAATCATCAGTGTGGGAAGAGCTGCTTTGAGGTTAAATGGGTTATGGTACAGAGGTGTAAAAAGGTTTGATCACCATTATGAAAATAGTGAAATCACTGGCGGGTTCTCATCGAATTAAGGGATGAAAACTACTGATCGGTCCTCAACTTTTTAAAAGATTCTGATTTCAAAAGGGGATCTGAGGATCAAGTGAATCCCCTGGAAACGCCCCTGGCATGTAAATTGTTACTAATGCACATATTGATTATTGA
Organism: Beroe ovata; assembly: GCA_946803715.1. Taxonomy (NCBI): domain Eukaryota; kingdom Metazoa; phylum Ctenophora; class Nuda; order Beroida; family Beroidae; genus Beroe; species Beroe ovata. Next base: position 495,175 of record CAMPET010000023.1, on the reverse strand, counting down.
CGGATGGCTTTTTTGACACTTGGCATTCATTTTACTCCGGTTTATCAAAATGATTATCGACTTGGATGTGTGTGCTATTTCCAGATTACTGAAGTACAACAGCTGCTTATTATGAAAATGTATGTGTTCTTCACAGCTCGAGTGTATAGAATGTCAAGGCTATTGTAATTAGTGGACTATGATAATTCGAATATTTTGAAACGTAGCTGAGGTCGAATTCGTTGACACGGAATGTCTACTTTTTTACAGCACAGACGTCTATTTCTAGTTAGAATATGATGTAAGTAGAAGTGAAAGTGTTAAAAAATAATCCTAGTATTCTCAACTCATGATACGTCTAATTTAAAGTGTTTACTGTTCAGCCAGTTGAACAATAAGTGACAAAAGACTTAAATGCGTTGGTAAAAGGGTAAGATTTTTAATTGTGTCTATTGTGTCCATCAATAAGAAGATGTCTAATGCACGTCCATTGGACACTCCACTCATCATGACAATTTGGTATTTTTATCCATTGTACACCAATTGCCACAATGACACAATTTGTCCATTTTCGATGTCCTTGATAAAGAGCTTTTTGTAAAATATGACTACTATTATTAGGTATTCTTTCTTTGACTGACTATTAATTTCTGGTTACTGGTATGGTTCAGCTGTATTAGTTCTGGTATTTAGCTACCCGAGTGCGTGACCCCTAACTTGTGTTGAATGTTCTTCTACATCAAATAATATTGCAGCTGGTGCAGTAGTAGCAGTAGAATTCTAACATTTGTGTTAACCTCATTTCTATATAAATATCACTATTTTACATTTATAGGGCTTGTTAAAGGATATGTAATCAACTCAGCAAATTCTTTGGCCTACTGTACTGAAAAACATATTTTGGGTTTTAACTTTTAAACTGCAGTTGTTGGAACTAGGAAGTCTGACATGAAGTTAGAGACAAAAGAGAAGTACTCATAGGATGCTAACATACGATAGTTTGTCTTGTAGTTTGTCTTGTAGCTATGAAAGCTACGACCAGAACCATTACACCATCGAAAATTTTGCTCCCAATACAGAATGGCAAAGGCCAAAGCTAGATATTAAACAATTAGCATTCTTCAGAAAACCGTTGTAATGAGAAGAACTCGCTTAAAACTTACTAATCTTAGTACATAATCAAAGATGAAAAGCAGTGCTATTCAAGAAGTGCATTGAGCGAGTGGAAATGAATCATATCAACCCCCAAAGGGGCATTTGAAAAAACCTTGCATGTGTCAATCAACAAATCACATCAGAATATTGCTCACCCAGAACAACAGAATGAATTCAACGAGTAGAGGCTAGATGTCTTGTAGGATAATAACTGCCGCAGTTATGCAGGGTTTATCGAATATAGCAGATGTGCGATGTAGGTAGGATCATAGAGAAGCGGTCTATGCTCGTAGCTGTTAGTGCGACACACAGCTACGTCCAATATGGTACACACCGCGTACTAGTGTACACTGGAGTGCCATGTAACACGACTGCAGCAGGCCGAGCCGTGTAGTGTAGTACATATATCGCTATGTATAGTCACTTGACTACTTCGCGTCTTGTCAAAGAGTGAGAGAGTGTGTGTGGATGTGTGTATGTGTGGAAGGTATTTATAATTTTCAGCTAATTTTTTGCTACTTATTTATGAAAAAACACAAGGAAAAATTGAAGTTTTGTTAAATGCAAGATAATACACGGCAGGCGAAAGGGACAAATAATAATAAGAGTCAAAATATCCAAAAATCTGTCGAGAATTCTAATTCAGACCTCAAGTGCCCACTAATGAAAACTGTTGAGAGGCCTGTTGTACACTTCAACAAATAAGCTACAAGAGGGAGAAAGCCTTGTAAACGTTCGAACAAGTAAAAGACTTATAAATCAAGGAAGAACACACATATTCAACACATATAAACTGAGTGTGGTGGAAGCAAGTAGGTTCATTCTGTGTACCGTCAAATGCAATATGGACCAACTAGAAGGCGTGCGTGTACTGTGTGAAAACATACAAATTTTAAAGTTTTAAGTAAAAAATTCGTGTCATCACCCGACTGTACATCTATTGAATGGTTATAGCTGCTAGAACTCCTTTTTGATTAGAGCAGCCTTTTATTTTTGCACTCTTGACGTTAGCGGACAATTTGAAATTAGACAGTGGAAGAAGGTGGGAGCATAAAGTTGCACCCTCCTCAGGACGAGAAATAATTAAAGTCACGGGACACACGTGCAAAGTGGAGATACCTAGAAGTGTAAAGAGTGTACGAGTGTCTACTCTCATGCTCTCTCTCTCTCTCCTAAAAGCACTGAGCTCCTGCTGTTATGTGATATGAAGAAGACAATGTGGTGAAATGACATTCACATGTACTACACTGGGATAGAAACACACCTACAGATGCACACACACCCACTCACACAGACACTTGTACACTCAGACATACGGGCGAGAAGCTAAACAGACAGTTGAGTATATAATAAATCGAGCTGTTGCAAATAGGTACATACTTTTAACTGGTACCAGAGCTTGTACATTTTATTTGAATACTGATATGGTTTCCCAATGTGTGACTGCTCGTGCAGACTAATCCCTGATCAGAAATGCCCATAAGTACCCACCTAATATTTGTAGAAATCGATGCTTATCAGCTTGTCTACATACATCACTGGTTAAATTATTAATGTACGGGAACAGAATCACGTGGGATGAGGTGGCAATGAAAAGACAACCCCACATGTTTATATCTCATGAACACAGACAAGAAACGATGGTGAGTGTGTGTGTGTGTGTACACGCTCTCTTCGCCTACCCATAACCCATTAGAGGAGAAAGGGCAAAGAAACATCAGCAGTAGTAGTAGTAGCTGTAGTAGTTATATTAGGAGCAATATTAAGAATAATAATATTTATATAGTTGTTGACACCCCCGTTACGTGGGTATAGTACTTGCAATGTCTTCTCCTGAAGCTATTCGGATATATTATAGGAACATATTCCAAGCGGTGAAATAACGGTGAACCGACGCAATCATCAACAAGCACAAATACCCCAGAAGTGGAAAAAAGCAGCAATAATCTTTAACTTGTTGTTGAATGGCACTTCCTTTTGCATACAAAGCATACCTAAAGTGTTTGCATAAAGCATTCCAAAAACACTTAGCTTCATCAGATACCGACTTTTAGGCCTGTTTACACTTAGCAGGCAACTCATTACAATAATGTTGTGGACTAACCTGTCTTCTCATTTACCGACTGTACAATTTTCAATGCTATTTTCAGGGGTAATTTACCGCCCAGTATGATATTCTAATATTAAAATATAAATATTATTCAGAATTGTCCTGTGCAACATTCAACACGGCAAACTAGTTGTCTGCGCGCGCTGTGTGTTTGTCCGGGTATGTGTTACTGTTTCTGTTCAATAAGGTGTATGTATGAGTGTTTGTCTGTGTGTGGGTGGTTGTGTCTTTGTTGGTGTTCCTGTATGTCTGTCTGTTTTGCATCAGTTTAACACTTAAAGGCATGGACGAGAAGTCTGTTTTATGATTCGATATCTCAGAGCAAGCACCACTTCTTGATGATGATCCCAATTACTCCCATGACCACTTTTTATGACCAATGTCCATACAGAAAGAAGAAATGAGATCATCACGTCCTCCTACTTACCCTCACCCCAATACATGAAATTATCATTATTCATGTGTTAGGTAGCTAACTTAGATTGGCAGTGAATCATAATTTCTTCGCATGTTTTTGGTTTTAGAACGAGAATATCAACCATTTGACTCCATTGATGAATTGTCGAAAAGTTTGAGAATGCATAACAAACCTTGGTAACCAAAAGTGGGGCGCTTAATGACACAATAGCTTAAGTTTCACTGGAAGCCCCAGAAGTTTAGACATAATGATAACTTATTATCCATTCATTACCTGCTCAGAAATTCAATCTAACATGATTGGCAAAAAGTTACTTTTTGAATCACTCTTGCATAACTAAAAACCGAAACTCCTGATTTATAGGCTTTGTTGGAATTTTCATTTAACGAGATGCTGTAGGATCAGGTATTAATAGTAGATATTTTTCATTCACACTTTCTATATAATGTCTCGCGTCAGCGCCACAACCATAAAAACAGTAATAATGATCTACCTATTTAGTTCAAACTGAGAAGGTACTACATTAGGTCCTACTCTTCGAGTAGATCGATCATTATCACCATGCTTTTCAAATAAGTAAGTTAAATGGGACTTATTATTACTTTAAAATGCAGTCACAATACTTTCAATGTGCATCAAAACTCGATTCTTCCCGTCATAATATATGTTAAGCCGTATCAATCTGGGCCCGTCTTGACTGGACAGTTCAGTGAGTTGTCTCTTATTCAGCCAGCCTGTCACCGTTTCCAGATATCGTTGAGATGAGTCACATTCTTCTTTTTCACCGAAATGAGATGCACATTGCACATATGCGTTTTCACTACTTTAGAACACTCCTATCACTAAAGATGCCTACTTTTGAGATTGTATTATATAAAACTGAGAATGAATATCATCCGGATCGATTGACGCTCTTGCAAAGTGGAAGAATTAATTATTCAATGCCAATTAGTTCTTTACATCGAGGTATATATGAGCTAGGATATAAACGATAAAGAGAAGCACTGCGACAATATACGAATACAGTAGGGTCCTCGTAGTTATTATCTATATTTCCTTTTTATTTAACTGTGGACCGGCAGGTCAACTCTAGTCTGAAAGTGTTACTAAATGTATCATAGGAACTTCTAATTGTCGACAAAGTGTACAAACTGTTGTTGTTGGTGCACCCGCGAGTTCATACTTCATGGAATCACCACCGCGGTGAGAAGTTGTTGCAAGCTTTTCAATACGTGAAAGTACAACGCAGATAGCACAACACAGATACCTTCCCACTGAGTCCTAGCTAGAATCTAGTTTATGGCTATAGAATTTAGTTTATTGAATAATCGGGCTATGAATCTGCAAATTCACACACTTGGCTCTTCTGAAGTTCGTGGTGTATGATACATCGTGGCCCGTATTGATTGTTACGGCTTCCTCTCACAATTATCACGGTGAATTCGAAACTGTTACTCACTGTAGTAATTTACAGAGAGAACTAATATGTCACCACCGCCCATCGTGGACTCCAGATAATCAAACCATAGGTATGTCTCGAGTGGACCACTTCTGTGATCTTTGTCATGATTAATTATTCGAGAAGCTAATATTTTGCTCGTCCTTGGTGAGGAAATTGTATAGTTTTCTTTATTATCTTAAAGGAAAATGATATTATAGTCTCACAGCCAGGAATCAATTAACAATATACTGTCGTTAGTAAATCAAGTCAATAATACAGTCGATTTATTGTTAATAACCGATAATAAGCTTTGATATTTAGTATTAGATTCGATCTCTGCCAGAATACCATAGATCAAAAACATAATGACATTTAAGTAACAACTGAAGTTGGTACTTATACTAAAACATTAAATTAGATATACGCTTATCATATGTACACAAATCAAGTTTAATTGTTACTTTGAAGGCCCACTATTTCATATTGACTTCCAATATCGTGATCCTCAATAACGTTATTGTAGGTGAGTTTTGTTGAATCAAATGCCCCATGATGATGACCCTCTATCCCAGTTAGCATGGAATTGGAGATGGGGGAAACGCTACCTGCCTCCATGTTCTCATTTCCATTGAGACTAGGAGCCGCCACAGAACTGTGCTGCAGCCTCGGAGAAGACTTGTTGAGACGTGCCTGACTGATGCCGAGACATCGCTGCAGCATGCGCACGTACACTGCTCTGAAGTTCTTGTTGAGGAGACCGTAGAGAATGGGGTTGATCGATGAGTTGGCGATGAGGAGCCAGATCACCGAAAATGCAAGTGTGTAGCTCCGAGGAATCTTAACACCCGCTGTCAACATGATTCCAATAAGGAACACAGGGAACACACACACCTGAATGAGGTGGAAGTTTTATTTCCCTATCCATAGAGTGGACTGTTGAATTTGCCTGGTTAAGTTGGTAGATAGCAACATAGCAAAGCGATTTTCGGGTTTTATTGATTCAAAATGTAAATGGTATGATGGTTTACCGCGAATATAATGATGATTAGCAGTATGATCTTGGCTGTTCTGAGATTACCCCGATGTCTCTTGGCCATTGTACCACCACCTCTGCCTCCCATTGAGCTCCTCAAGATGCAGTAATATGTGGGGAATATGATCAGTATTGGCAGAGGGAATGTCACCGACACATAGAACTTGAAGTAAGATGAGGCCAGACCACTTGCACATGTGTACGAAGACTCCGAGAATGTGTACTCACTCCATCCAAACAGTGGCGGAACTGAGACTGTTATACTCCAAATCTGGGGTGGAAGAAAGGTAGATTTGTCAGTTTTAAATATTGAGTTTTAGAGTAATTCACTTATTTCTTGTGTGTAATGTCATAATATTATGTACCCTCAATAACTCACCCAAATAACTGCAATACAGCACCAGCATCTCCTACGTGTCATGATGTCTGGATACTTGATAGCATGACAAACCAATATGTATCTGTCCACACTGCAAGGAATTAATTGATAATGTAATGCAAAAGATATATGCTTCTCATGAAACAAAACTATGATGGAAATTTTGTGTTAATAAATTCAACAATCGCAACTTTAGCCTTAAGTTGATTGGATTAATCATTTTGCATGCATTATAAATTTCAGGATCTCCGCAGTAATTATTCGGCAAAAGGTAATCTCGGATAGGAGCCTTGTGATTAGGTATCTATTCAGTCAATAGACTGCCTGATTAGGCTTTTATTAGATGAGCGTTTGTCTCAGTTATACAATTAGAAATGGGGATTTGGGGTACATAAATTAAGTTTTAGGCAAAATTATCAAATTTGTGAGGTGTTATAAGTAGGTACCTACCTGGTCATTCCCAAGGTAACCATTCCTGCACAGATCGTGAGTTGATCTATGAATCCACCTAGTTCACACATGGCAGCTCCTAATATCCATTCTCCGTCAAAAGCCACTGAGAGGAAGCCCAGTGGCATTGTGTAAAGGCCCGTCATGAGGTTGCTAGCTGCAAGACTGGAGAAGAGCTCTCGAGAGTGATTCATAAGCGGGATTAAAGTTATGATGTAAGGTAATTCATCATGGAAATTAGCTTTTCCTTGTCCTTTTACAACCATACCTTACCTGCCAATGAAAAGATTGGATGTTGTTCGCAGCCTGGGTTGAGCATAAATGGCATACAGAAGTGCAATGTTGCCGAACACAGCAAAGAAGATCAGAACGCCAATTAGTATGAGAACCAGAATCTGGGTTGTAAGGCTAAACCGGAAATCGGTGTCCGTTTCTTCTCCCATTGTGATTATCGACACCTAAGGCAAAAGTGCATTTCAAGGTAACTTATCCTCCCATAATTAATAATTACCGATTAAAGTCCACTGCTAAAACATTTTTCATCAGCCACAATGATAAGAATTAAGTTAATAAAGTTTATTAGGGTATTCTGCATTGAAATCTACAGCAATTGAGGAAATGTTCAAGAGCTCCTGGAGTACAAGCTCAAGGAAGCACTGAGAGAGCCATAGGACTTAATGCTGCAACCTATGAATGATCAGTGATCATTCATCATAATATTCGATGACAATTAGGATGGCGTCACTAGAGAGATTAGCACATCATTTATCAGGATAGTACAGCCTGTGCCTATGTAAGCGGGGCTGACTGGAAGTCAGTATTTGTTAACTGATCCTTAATCAGGCTTTGCATTTTGATGTCTGTCATCCTTTGCTGTGTATAGTCCTGTGCTTTACCGCTGTGCCGAATACTATGTATTGTTCCTAATCAGAATCATCTGTTACAATTAAGTCATTGAATATAGAAATGAACATGCTGCATTGCCTACCACGAATCATTAGAATAGTGAAAAATTATGTTAGTGATTGCAGCCACAGCAAAAGTTCAATACATTGAACGACGGTATAAGATTATGGGGAGGGCTCAAAAATTTTTCCAGCCATGCAACAGCAAATGACCAATGAGAACACAGATACAACCAATGAAAATCAAGAAAAGCTGTCACGTGATCAAAATCATTCAGGACTCCTCACCAACAATGATAGGTACCATTCTCTATCAATGAGCTTTTTAGATGGAAACTTTTGAATATCCGGGAGAAATTTAAAAATAAACTATTCTTCGAAAAGGTAGTACGAAATTGCGTTTCATAGCATGACTCTTTGAGACTTTCATTCTATTCCAATAGAATAAAGTGCATCCATCGTAGCACTGATTATATAAGAAAAGCAACTCACCAACGGATTCATCAAAGTTACAAATATCACCAATCACCATTGTCATAAGGGACAATTTGCTGGATTTCGTACATTTTATATTCAAGAACACTGGTAGAATAAGTGTACACAAAACACACATATATTGCAGCTGATTAATGAAACAGGTAGTGTAGACTGATGTATTGGATATGTACCAAATAGGAGCCAATTAGGACTAGTGGTGGGACTAGAAAGACAACGAGAATCATACGCTCTCCTTTGGTAAAGGTATCTTCGTCCATGTTGATGTTGATGAGTCTGAAAGCTAAAAAGAAGTGATACCCATAGTATTTGATTGGCATTATTGAATGTTAAGATATCATATTTTAAAGTCTGCTCACGCCGTAAGCCTCATCAACCTAGGTTTCCTGCAGAGCTAATATTTTGGCTGCAGAATAAATCCTTAAATTTTCACACTTTTGCTCAGTCGGCAATCGGGACTGCAGGCTCTATATTTTTCATGACTTTATAATAAGTCCACTTTTAATCCATTAAACGGAATTCCATAAAATTCTAAAGTGATACCAGAGTTATTTAACATCAGCACCAGAAACTAATATAACTGCTAGAGTCCCATTGACGAGAGAAACGATTCAAGAAAGGTCTCACTTTACAGGAGTGTTGTTAATGTGCGATTAGATCTAGCAATATATTGTGACTTGTGTTGCATATGTCACGACCAAGCTCATTTAACATAAGTGTGTTATATATATTTTGTACAATATATTTTGTACAATCAAAGATATGAGTTGCCCCATAGAAATAGTAATTTTGATAATCAGCTAAAATCATAAATAGATAGCCGCAGTTTGTGGCAAGCGTATCATGCTCATTTTCTATTACAGTCATTAGATCAACCAAGATATTGATATTAAGCGTCAATATCACTTTATTTTGTTGATGGTTAATGGCAATATTAATATTCAGTAAAACATTTCAACAAACTCAAAGGACTAAAATGATGCACGATGTACACCCTGGCGATAAACATTATCCTCGCCACTGAAATGCAAAGTTTAATCCTTGAGAACCCAAATGCTATTCTGAGCCTTTTGCTTTAATAGCCACTTATAACTGAGCTCATAGAATCATAAAGACCTTGAGTGAGAGTTACATAGTTTAAAGTTTTATGGAGCTGGCGATCTTGAACTGCCTTGAAAATTCTTTTATGATTAATGGGATTAATATAGATAGGCAATAGGTATCGTCATTAATGAGGTTTTAATAAATGACATGATAAGATATTGATATCGTGCAATTCGATGTTCCAAAGAATAAATTATTGTTGGAATTCCGTGCACTATTAATCAAAAGGGAGGAACGATGAGACATACAGCGTCATGCATTGACAAAAACGCCTGACTATATTTTGTTTGTAGTCAAATACTTACTAAGTGTTTAGACCTTAAAATGCTTAAAACTCAAAATTTAATGCTCATAAAGTTTTTGATTACCTTACATGCCCAACTTACCTATTCGGAGTAGACACTGACAGCCACGATTTGTGTCAATGAGCTTCCTGTGATTTTCCTGGTCAGCCCATCCTGCAAAATTGATAAGCGTTTATACAGTCGGTAGAAACTCATTTTTACAATTACATTGCCTACGCCCTACAGTACCTCACAGATCAGTCTTCACTGATTCTGTATAAAGGCATTTTCTGACTTAGCCACTACGAAGATCGCAAAATTCCAGGTTTTTATCGAACATTATGGTGCGTTAAATAGAAGAAAATAAATGAAACTTCTGATTTAATATTAGTAAGAATTTTAAACCAAAGTTATGAATATGCCGTAGGAGAAATGTAGCAGCAACGACACTCAGTAGTATTAGCAAATTGAGAGCTCTAGCCGACAAATATTCCCGGAAGATTATATAACAAGATGATGAAGTAATTTAAGTTCTTTTAGTGCGTCATCAAGCTGAAATATTTCTTTGAGTAGGTACGTTGTCATCTCATGTGTATATTTTTTGAAAAATTTTAGAATTTTTGGACTAGGCTCATAATGAGTGAACGAGGCTTCACATGGGAAGCAATTCATTGTCTTCTTGCTTCGTTTCAACTGAGGAATTATCCACGATTTTGTGCCGAATTGCAAAAGACTACTGTAGCAAATGTAGCAACGCAGCGACACCAATTATTACAGTATCGTAGTACAGAATATTGTACAGAACGAAAGATTCAGGGTGATAGCCACTATTATTAAAGTTGTACCATATGTAATGGACGGCTCGTGTGCATAAGACTCACAGTATAGAGGTATGACAATATGATTGCAACCTACCTGACTGTATAGGACTCTCACAATATGGAGTGGCAAGGTGCTTTAATGTGAGATGTATTGATCTAGTATGATGGCTTTATATATCTGCCAGGAATTATTCGATGATATAGTCGATAGTGGCTGTAGAGCCACAGTATGTACTACAGGCTACAGGGTACACCAATAATGTAACTTGTTAAAGGATATGAAATAGGCTTTTGATATGGTGATGTATTACTCTGGGGGCAGTTGATAAAGTAAGTCTTTGTCCATTTAGAATTTGGAGGGCTGTATTGATTCAATAGGAAGGTACGGGTTTATGTATAGAAATGGTGGAAGTCTGCATTTTCGCCAAAACTGCATTAGGAGTTACAGAGTTACAGCCCCCTCGCGCGAAATTAAGCTCCTAACTTATTCCATAGACGGGTGTGCACCTCATTACATAACGCAGTGGGCATATACAGGATATTGGTATTTTTGATCAGTTTCAGCAACATTAACAGCGAACAGCAGGTCCGTGATTAACACAAAACTACTTTATGTCAGGTGTTTTTATCACTAGGAAACCACGATTATGAACCAGTCTCCTGAAATGTTATCTGTGATTTGTACTGGTTGTAATGCTCCAATGGTATATGTCAGGCTGGCTTTTGTGCCGCACTTGATTGTTTGCAAACGCCTCTAAGCATTCTTGTGTTTCTGAGTGTACTCCAGTCACGGAATGTCTTCTTGCTGAGCTGTTCAGTGCTCCTACCTGCCGTTTGGAGAAGCAGCTGCTTATATTGCCTCCTGGTAGAGAAGCCCGAGTTCTGTGGTTTAACTTACTGCTGTAGTTCTTGATATTTCGTAGCGAGCTCCCAAAAGAAGACGTTGCTCCAATGATGTCCATTACATCCAGATCCATGACAATGGGATTAGTGTTGAAAGAGTTTTTAGGGGTTCCATGAATTGATCTCATTGACATCATAGATCTTTTCAAGTATGAGTACTTCTCTCTAAGTATAAGTGCAAGCATCATGTACTGGTATACTGATCTGAAGTGTTTATTAAACCAGCCATAGAGTATGGGGTTGAGAGCGCTGTTCCCCAACAAAGACCAAATTACTGCTTTGCTCGTCTGATGTGCAAATGGGATCGTTTGTTCAAACCAAAAGACCATACCTACTACAAATGTTGGGAGGACGCAGGCAAGGACGAAAATGATAAGGAGAAGGGTTATCTTTGCAGTTCGGATGTTAGAGAGAATGACAATAGGCCTGCATCCTTCTTGTTTTGATACTTGTGATGATGTTACAGTGATATGCATTTGCCGGGCTCGAGATTTCTTTGTAACTGAGAAACCGATGCGTATGTAGCTGACTATGATTAAGATCAGTGGCACAGGAAAGCTCACTAGGACATAGAACAGGAAATAGTATTTGTGTATGCTACCAAATCCAGTAATATATGCCATTGCACAAGACATACTGTGAGATGAGAAGGAATATTTGCTCCACCCTAGAACCGGAAGGACTGCACAGATCGCTGAAAGGCCCCAACAAAAGATGACTGTTCGTCTGGCAATAGTTTTGTTCATCTTGTTTCTATGTGATATCGGGGATTGTACCAAGAAATATCTATCCAAGGCAGTGAACCCCAGTGTCCACATAGAAGCTGTGATAAAGATTGAATCAAGCATTGCAGATAGCTGACAAAAGAAGTTTCCAAGTACCCAAGCTCTGTTGTGCACTGTGAGTGCCACTGTAGGGAGCGTTATGATGCCCACACCTAGGTCACTGCATCCCAGCGAGATGATGAAAATGTTGCTGGGAGTTTGGAGGCTATGCTCTAAATATATAGCACCAAACTGAGCCAAATTTCCACCAATTGCGAAGAGGGCTAGAACTATCAAAACGAAGAGCATGAGAGTTCGCTCATTGTCATCGTATCCGGCCAATATGTGGAGAGCTGTGGAGTTTGGGGAACCCATCTATGATTATTAACAATTATCATCATGACGTGTTTAAAAACATCTAATGAAATTGAGATAAAGTGATCAACGGAATGAAAAATTCGCGGCTGAATGAAAACTTCCACGTTACCGACTCTGGCACGTATTCGACACTGTTTGAACTAGAAATATAGTTCAATGACAAGCCAGTCGATTTGACCATTAGACAAGCATAAATTGGATGTCGATGCACGCAGTCAAAATGATCATTAAATTCACGTAACTCATTAGAGTTCCTACTGCTCCTAGAGTATGATTATATAGCTCATAATTATTATAGCTCATAACCCGCATGGTAAACAGGGATGTCACGAGTGCTGAATATGGTGATGTTTCTCAAATTCGGAGACCTTGGTACGTGCTCAGCCCTCATATTTCAAAGTATTCGTGCCCAATGTCCATCGACCACAGACCAAAAAATGACACATCTAAAATCCAATCATTTTCCTCCTTACTCACCAGTCACCACTATGGTGAATCAGGAGGGTCACACAGAATTCTATCTCTGAAGATTATAATTTCACCCTTCTGATTCATACACGTGGATCACAGAGTTCACCTAAGGTGACCCTCCTGCATCCACGTGCACTTCTCTGGGGTCAAGTCGAAATTAGGTGACCCTCCTGATCAGCGTTACGTGGATCAGGAGGGTCATTCAAATCCAACTTGACCCCAGGGAAGGGTCACCCAAGGTGAAGTCTGTGATCCACGTGTATGGATCAGAAGGGTCAAATCATGTTTTTCCGTGTGACCATTCTAATTCCTAATCCGCCATAAACCACACTTCTAGTTCCCTAAAATAGTTAATATGATTTATCATTGGGCCATTATATCTGTTGCATCTTAATAAGGAAACTATCTCTCTGTTTCATTATGAAAGCTCATGCTGTGTTTCCTTGCGTTCGTCGTGGGACGACAGTTCTCTACATCAAGTTTAAGAGGTATCCATGATTTGACGTCGTGGATATGAAATATTTATTTTGGACGATGTGACAAGTCTTTATGTTTAGCATGGAAATGAAGCATCGGGAGACACCTTTATAATAGCACATTCATTAATAATGTATGATTGACTATTGCTGATGGGTGTTAAATTAAACTGCTGAATCTATTACTGAGTCAAAATTGTTTCCTTGAATGTTTTAATAACCCCTAGTTCAGAAGACGGTAGGTGAGTGCTGCTTATCAGTGGATCAGCCATGTAAAGTTCTTCAATACTGCATATTTTATGGCACCCATAATCATGGACACATATGAAACCCTCACCCTGTCTTAATGCTACAAGACTGCTTCCGCCATAACATAAGAAGAAACAGAGTGGAATTTATTTACGGTTGATAGAAACAATTAATAGACCTTCATCTTAAAAAGCTGGTTAATAATATTCTTGATGGTTCTGTTTGACATCATGTGATAGGATAGATCAAGACACAAACTTACCTTTATATTTATGACCAAGCTGTTCCTGATAGCTGGTGTATCTGTACTCGAAGAGATGCTGTGACACGTATACTACAAAACCAATGAAACACAGTTGTGTTTGTGAATGCGTGTATGTCAGCAAATATGTTATGAAACCAGCAACACCTTGCAGTAAGGTGTAGGTACCTATACTGTTATAAATAAAAGAGAGAGGGGGTATCTGCAACTTTCATAGCCATATATTTTGATTGATCAATACCCTGACTTCCTCGAACATTGTGCAGAAGACTCAAATACTGCGCTGGAAGGTGACCAACAATTGATTAATCTATAGTGATGGTGCCGTTACTTACTTACTGAAAAAATAGGTTTGGGATACGTACCTATGACTTTAAAAGGCAGGAATTTGGAAAACTTGCATTGAATTGTATCAATATCGGAAGATGCTTTAGTAATTACCTAACACATTAACACAAGTACCCTCTCAGTGAGAGGCTCCCACTCTATATCATTAACTAGTATTTGGCAATTGACATTAATAACTCCTCTCCCTCGCATCTAAGCATCATTAATTGTCGGGAAATGAACCACAAAGTACATGCGCACACGTATAGGTAGCTTGCAAGAGGTTGTATTTCTCTGGGTTAGCAAGTCCTTTGCTTTTGTACAAAGTACCCCCAAAAAGTGGACTTGCAGTGCAATTCTATTGGTTGGCTCTTGATGTTCTGAAAACAAGCCTATGGACAAGACAGCTATTGCTATGACTTTAGTATGTTAAGTTGGCTCCTATCATTTCCTGCTTCAAAGCATCGTGCTGCATAGTGTAATCATTTCACCGCTTAGGTAGTCATTGCTTTTCTCCACTCCTTAAAGAGGGGATGCTTTTGATCGACATTTCACTATTTAAGGTGTAATTCGTATCCGTTTCTCCTTCTCTTAACTTACCCTACTTAAGATCAGTTCACTAGAGGCACTTATTATCTTACATCCTAATATCTAGGTTATCTGCATTTGTCTACTCGTCATTGTATTGGACAATAATTGGCGCTCGGGTTTATTTGCATACTAAATAGGTAACTGTAGCGAATCCCTTTATAATGAAATTAAAACTTTGTGGCGGATAATCTTTTATCATAAGTAAACGTATTTATCACATGGGTATAAACCAGGCAAGAAGCAATCAGACTATCTGATCGTTTAGGTACAGAAATGATAGGTAGGTTAAAGGATAATCTAAAACAAAGAGCAGTTTTGCCTCAATTCAAATGATTTTGGTCTAACATTGACAATTGCCATTTCATCATCAAACCGTTTATGAAACCGTTTAAGTCGCTACCATTCCATAATTCCGAATACCTTTCCTCAATCCCCCCATAACTTAATTTCTAATGGCTATATGAATTATTAGGTGCTATTTTAGCATTCATGAAATTAAGGTGAAATACATCTGAAGCTAAGACCATGCATGAACCACTAATCCATTCATATTTTGCCATCAGGTCAATGAATAAAATTCCTATTGCCTTGAACATATAGCATAGAATAATGCTTAACTCATTATCAGTGAATTAAAACAATGTTACCAGAATTTGTTGTCGGTTGTTAAACAGCTCTGAAACTGACGTTGGGTGCAAACTTATTGATCAGAGTAAACAGAGAAAGAACACGACAATCAAAGGAAGACGTGAAGCTGTTCACCTTTACCTTATACCGGTAGATATCAGACTGATTAATATCTATAAATAACGCGTGTTTATCTATCACTTCCGACCGTCCAACGATTCCTACTCTCTCTCTCTCTCTCTCTATCTATCGCTCTCAGAACTCATAAGATCAGTTACTCACGAGTTCTCCCCTGAGATAGTTCTACAGGTAATCCACCGCGCAACACAGTTATACTCAGGCAGCATGAGGTGCAACGTTGGGAGCTCTAAACCCATCAAATAAGGATGAATGCCTACTCATGTTAGAAGAAGAGAGCATTGTGAACCAAGTTAACGCTTCTTACACATATGAAGTACCCCAAGCAATATGTACTCTAAAGTGAGAAGCTCGACCATCATGTCAGTTCATATTAAATAGCAGTAACTCCAATCTATCAAATGCATTGCACTCCATTTTTAATCATCTTATTGTTTTGAAAATAGTTACTTTCACAGCCCCCCACGACTACTGGTGGGAGAACAGTAAGGGACCGCAACAATGTGTGAGTCAGTGAGCATCCTTGTGTATGTGTGTGTATGAGTGTGGGATATATCGTGTGCATTACGATTAGAGCCTCATTACAGTATTACACTTCCCTGATCAGTATAAATGAGTCAAACGTTTGCCTGCAATCAGAAACAACGCGAGGTATGCAATATGCACAGGTATGAGTTGAACGAAACCAAATGCGATTTTAATAGCAGAATAAAAGCTTCTCAGTCACATGGGCATTCTTTGTGTCACAGCGCCTTTTGATAATAACTCAATCACATCGATATGTCTATTGCAGCATGAGCTGAATCTAGCTATGTAAGTTTATATTCTTAACGGGACATCAGTTTTCAGAAAGAATGAAACAATGAAATAGACTTTTGAAAATCCGTCAGTACAGGGCATTATTGATTAATAAGCACTGCAAATGACTGGGTCGTCAACCCACAAAGAAATGATAACATGAGTTGTGTTCTGATGAAACTCTAACCACGAACATCTGCAGTTTTCATTAGTAGTTATATAATATCATCTGTTAAAACACAATATTTTTGAGGCTATTACATACTATGGAGGTGAATCTTCTCTTAAACCGCATAGGGACTCAATTTCGAAACCACATGTCATCAATTATTTCAGTAGACACTAGTGGTCTGAATGAGGTGATGAGAATATCAATGTAGAAGATGCATCTATAGTGGTCTGAAGGAGGTGATGAGAATATCAATGTAGAAGATGCATCTATAAGAACCTATTCAACCAATATATCTGGAGAATGAGTAATATGGTGTGGACCTCATGCGATTTTACCACTTTATCATGGGCTATGATGGCATATGAAGGCCATATGAAGGCCATAGAAAGGCTGATTGACCATTATCACCATTTTATTTCAAGCATTATTACTATACATTGTAAATCATCCAACTTTACCCAAAGAACGCCATTTGAAATCTCAATTTGTTCACGAAATATCCTGCGGTTTCTTCTGTATTGAACTGGATGCTAGTGTTAAAGTAACATCGTTGTGTTTGCTGTAATGATTCAAGGATGTAATCAAATTGGCTGGGCAGAGTAGTTTACGTGATTAAATGTGAAGTGGGGCTGTAAATCAGAGAATTAGTTCTGTGTGCCATTGGTGTGTAATAATGAGGTGGTATTGTCAGTATCGGGTCTTGCAGCAAAATCCAACTTATTAAGTTCTTGTAACAAAAGATTCCG
Organism: Beroe ovata; assembly: GCA_946803715.1. Lineage (NCBI taxonomy): Eukaryota > Metazoa > Ctenophora > Nuda > Beroida > Beroidae > Beroe > Beroe ovata. The sequence continues at coordinate 477,699 of CAMPET010000023.1, read as the reverse complement.
TCACCTTGTAATTGTCTTTTTGTTGAATCGATTCATACTGCAGTTTTCCGTGAAAGGCGATCCACCTTCGCTCAATCCTCACGTAAAGTTCATTGTCCTTGTGAGGTTACATATTCTGTGGGGCAGTAAACTCGTAGTTGACGAATCCACTCACAGAAGAGTTGAGGGGGAACCATTGGTTCCGGCGAAAGACGTGTGACCTCGATCCTGTTTCTTCATGTAACGTACCCGCGGCAGCCCCTCACAAGTGCTCTTCCTAGGGTGGGAGTTTTGTTCATTAACCTATTCTTACATAGGCATTAGGCACGCCATAGGTAGTGTGATGTTATGTTGAAATCTTTCTAAAGCATAATGCAGTATTGGAAAAGATACCCTAAGTCAAAGCTGAACTCTCTATATGGAAAGATTTCCACAATTACTATTCTCCTTCAAACTTAAAATCACTTTGATTGCAGTGCTGGTTATTATCGTTTGTTATTATCCTCTATGTTACATCATGTCTGATAGGTATAATACAGCTCTTAAAGTCGTAATATCCGGCTTGTTGTGCCCTCCTTAGCAATTTCTCCTTATTTCCTGTAGCTTCCAATTTTATCCTAGAAAACGGAAACATAAGCCTCCTTTTTTATTATTAGAGCAAGACAGAAGCCTGATTCTAGACTTACCAACATTCAATAGTTTGACTTACCCAATCTTTTCACTTGCAAAACCTGGCGGCACTGGACTCTGAAATCTCATAGAACTGCTTGGAGCTGTGTTGAATCGACTGAAGGTTGTATCTTAACTTAGTCGAATACCTCTTATATACCTCCAATGAGGCCTTGGATTAAACTTACTACTTAGTCCATACCTCATGATATGTAGATTCGTTGCAAAATTAACAATAGTTTAAGTTTAATGTCTTACCTCACTAGAATCTTATCTCTTATCTCAATCGGATTGAATCTTCGAAGGTCTTTCATATCTCTATCAATCATCTTTAATGGGATTTGAGGGTCCAGTGATATCTTAGGGAGAAAGGCTCCTCGGGGGAGTTTCTTGAACTTTTTGATGTTTGCATCATCATGATCAATATCCTGTGATACTGAGATAGTAGGTAGTGGTAACGTGTAAAAATATCTGCTGCATTTTATAGCAACTTGTTTTCCGGGTTTGTTATTCACTGGCAGCCCTGAACTTCTTCCACAACTTATCGTCATAAATTCGATTGCAGCGGTAACAAGAAACGGAAGTTATCGATACGGGCATCGAATCTTTCTAAATAAGAAACCTGGACAAGTCGTAGCAGGCTACACTTCAGCAGTCTGATATCCTCGGTAGATCTGATAACCAAACTCTCCTCCTCGCCCTCCTCGGCTTGTGGCAGCATCAGTATGTTTCTCTGCACAACTTTCCTTTCCCGTTTGTAGTTCTGTATTGAGTCCTCTAACTGATCCTTCTCTTTTTGGTAGCAGTGAGTTCGCATCTGTGAGGAAGGTCAGTGTTCAATACAAGAATCATTGACAAAATCGATGTTGTCAAAAACATTTGTAATTACAATATTGCATCATAATTCATTTCATGAGGATTCCCAAGCAGCATCTCCATTATAAACACATGAGTTAGCAGTTCATTATGAGCTTTTTTCACGGGAGCAAGTACCTGTATGATTTAATGAATAAGGAAGATCTAAGCCATATAATTGTCCAATTATGGTGGTACACTATCATGGTACATTCTATATGTCATGACTATTGTCATCATCAGTTAGTTACCAATTACAACTCTTTTTGACATGATAATTGATACACAACTTCTGCATCCTTCCAACAATAGCTGAATGCAATATGTGTCACCTCAATTAAGCAGTATATAACAGCTCAAATGGTCATGGATCGTGTTCGTTCTCTCTCCCTTCCGAGTTAATGACTGTGCTCAACTGGGCTGAGCAGGGTCTCTATTGTGCGATCCTCATGTAGCCTATTGTATTGGTTACCATCTATATTATAATTTGGTAAGGTGTTTGTTTNATATTGCATCATAATTCATTTCATGAGGATTCCCAACCAGCAGCTTCATTATAAACACATGAGTCAGCTGTTCATTATGAGCTCTTTTCACGGGAGCAAGTACCTGTATGATTTAATGACTAAGGGAGATCTAAGCCATATAATTGTCCAATTATGGCGGTACACTATCATGGTACATTCTATATGCCATGACTATTGTCATCATCAGTTAGTTACCAATTGCAACTCTTTTTGACATGATAATTGATACACAACTTCTGCATCCTCCCAACAATAGCTGAATGCATGTGTCACCTCAATTAAGCAGTATATAACAGCTCAAATGGTCCTGGATCGTGTTCTCTCTCCCTTCCGAGTTAATAGCTGTGCTCAACTGGGCTGAGCAGGGTATCTATTGTGCGATTCTCATGTAGCCTATTGTATTGGTTACCATTGTCATATATATATAGGTAGCTGTGACGTGTGAGATACTTGACTTGGACTGATCCATATTGCAACTGCAATTACATTCTGTACAGGAGTTCCTTCTTTTGCCGATTTTTGCCTGAGAAACACCATCTCTAGAGGTCCAGTAGTCAGTACTCATTCAGTCTCCATCCATTCTTGAATACACGATTCTATGCTTTTGTGAGAGGGATCATCTGTGTATCAGAACACCTGGCTATGCACCCCGGAATAAACCCTTACCAATTATGGGCACAATTATGTCTAACTTTGACAATGGTTGTAACACATTGTGCTGGTCTACGACCGCTGCCAGTACACACCTTAATCTCATTGTCAAGTATCCTGCACTGGCAGTCCAGCTGGTTCATGACCCTCATATTCTTCTGTCTAACTCTCTTCATGGTCCGATAACTCTGTTCCTGCATCCTCCGCCTGGCCTTCAGTCGCTCTCCAAACGAAGACATTTGCGATCAATTCATCTGTTGCAGCGGAATTTCGTTAGCAAATCGGTATAATCTGATACCTACTATAAACGATAAGTATACGATGGAGCAAACAAAAGGAAATATGCATTGTGCAGCCATTCTCGATAGAAGATTCGACTGAAAACAACACAACTTGTGTTCAGATGTGCAGCTGTTCTGCGCATGGGTGTGGTTTGACTGCATTAATTTACCATATCATCCAACAACATTGGCACTGGTAAATGTTTTTCAATTGAGCTTGTATTGTACCCTACTGCCATGGCAACACATCAGCAGATATCCGTGCAATATATAGTTGACAACGTGCATTCAATATATATCTTCAATCTCCATGACATTTCTCTTGATTTGCTAGACCTCCTGGAGGGTGGCTCGGCTTTGATATCATAGAGACTGCAGTATGAAAACAACTGAAAATGTAGTATAGGTAGGAATGCGAAATTGTAAATCATCTCATGAGACATGAAACACACCTGGCAATCGATTCATTCCCCGAAGATATTTTTGATTAGAAAAATCTATGTCAAGCTGAAAAAAGCCATGTCGTTTGTCTTCTGGACAAGCATGCTAGCCGAGGTGATGAAATTTCATGGCAAAGTCCTGCTCAATTACTGGATCACCAGTCAACACATACATACCACATGTCAAGTCCGAATATTTGCTTGGAGACATTACAAATCCCGGCTTTTTATCACACTTTGGATGTACCCTGAAATTAAACACGAAAACACCGATTGCCATTTAGCACTTCATTTCTTGTGCCGCATCTGCTGGGAGTTTAACTTCACTTCAACAGGGTCTTTGCAATCTGAATCATTCCCATGTCAAACTGTTGTGAGAAACAACTGTACAACCGCTGTGAAATTAGATGGTGGTCGTTGTCTTTGGGCTCGTGAATCGCTGACTCTAAATTCTTCTGTTGCGCTGTTCATTGAAATTTCAACACGAAATCCAATTATAAATCCTTGGCGGCATATCCATCCCTTTCGTCTCTTGCTCGGACTAGCTTTGCACGGTTTGAGTTAGCAAAGTCGTTATCGAGTGGTGAGAGTTACAGTGCGAGTAATTGCTGATGAAACAATTATCTGTTTTAACTTTTTGCCGACCTTGACCTGATTGTTTTAGAATGCAAATTTTATACGTGTGTTTGTAGGTGAGGTTCTGATGTTCAATGCTTCCAATGTGCAATTTTTAACCAGTGATCTTCTATATTGACCAATCACTCATAAAACTGATATTGGTGATTTGGTGAGTTGATGAGTAATAAGTTCATAGAAGTTAATACCATCATCTCATAATATATGCTAGTTGGATTAATGAACTGTTATAATTGTGTTGTTAAAATGAACACAGCCCATGTTGTAATGTTGTAGATGTTCTTCTTCTTATCCATGACAGAAGCAGTTAATCATTAATGAATACTGCTCAACTGTACCTATATACTTTTATAGCTAAATCTTGTGTTGTATCTATATATATTTGATTGACATAAACCTTGTCACTAATGTTAATGATTGTAGTTATTATCATTGAAATTGACATGATGCGAGGAGGCACGTGTCTGCCAGTTGATAGTGTGCATCAAACTGTCAATACTGTCTTTGTAGTATTGCGACAGATCCATGACCAGTGCAAGTTTCGTCACCCCTCCTCCCCTTAATAATTGCCCCCTCTCCTGACACTCCTTTAATTTATGTCCTTCCATTCGATGTCCTTCCACGTCCTTCCACGTCCTTCCACGTCCTTTCATTTTGCTCTATCCTCGATACCACGCTACAAAATATGATGTCTGTTGGAAACCGTTTTCTTGACTCGCCATTGTTAACCTCAGTTCATTCTATTTTCATGTCGAGCGTTTTGGACACCAAGCCAATATGTTAAGTATGAACTTTGAAATTAGATGAGTGTCTAGAATCCCTTCCTTATAGCATATACCATCTGTCGCTATAAATTAAAATATATAGATCGCTTGGAATCAGAAATGGAAATGGCATGCTTTTCTCTTGTAAATTGACAACATTCGGCGAGTCATGCCCGCAGTTCATTCTTTAGAGAATCTCCTTTTCAGAGAATTTCTCGACATTTCATATCGAGAAATATTTTCTAATGTCTACTAATAATTGATGAATGCTGCTAATTAATTCAGTCTATTTTCATATGCTCTAAGTCTTCCCGTGCTCTAAAGAGCCGCCGGTCTTCACTGTGGCGCTTTCCATCGGTCCATAACATGAACCCCTGATCACGGCGCCTTCCGCTCGCCCGTCGAAATTTGCCATGTAACTAATAAGCAAATCCATGTTATGTAGCCTGAGACTAGACCTTTTCGTGTTGTGTACTGCTGGAAAAACAGCCGTTGGAGCAATCCGTCAATTTCACTATGATTCGAACCACATTCACCACGATTTCTCAGTCTTTTTACGTGTCATTTCTTTCAGGTAGATCAGGCCATTTCCAGGCCGAATTTGCGTCTCATGGTACGACTCAGAACGTGCGTTTAACCGAGTCATCCGTATTTATTAGCTGTACACGCATGATGTCTTTATACTTGTACTCGTTTGAGTGGGTGTGTTTGTGCTTGTGTGAGTGCTCATTTGTGTCTCTGCTTCTTTGGTTCGTTCATGCTGCCTATGTTCGACATTCTACCTACACAGCTGTCTATATTATACCCACACACGCGCGCAGAGCGCATACACGAGCGCAATGCACAAACACAAACACAAACACACACACAAACACACACACACACACACACACACACACACACACAATTTGTCACCAATTTACGGAATCTAGTATATTCTCTATTCATGTAAGTGGCAACTTTATAGTTTCTACTCCTCCTTTGTTCAGATTTAGGTCACCAACTCTCCCTCCCTTTCTTGTAACACATGTTCCTGCTAATTTCTATCAGTATCCTCCAGCCAATTGACAACACGTATTATATACTGTTAGCCACTATGATTTCTGCTCAGGAAATACATGGCTGCTATATATCCGAGAATATATATATGTGACGACTGTTTTACGATGCAACTTATCATATTATAGGCAGGTAGGTTGTGATAAAATATTCCGTACCTCATAGATACTAAATCTCCTTTACCTCTCGTGACCAACAGAAACTGTCACTTCCTGTTGATCAGTAATTAGCATATTCACACCGTTGCTACAATGAAGTATTCAACTGCTTTGAGATCTTCTCTTGGAACTGTTGGAGAAGTTCTCCATGTTCGCTGAATCCTGACGTTGGTTTTACGTTGCCGCAATGCCCTCAGACGTCAGGGTATATCATTATGTTCTATTGATAAAGCCAGAGCCTCGGTGTTGGCTGTCATGGTGTGTCTTTAGTGTTGCTAACTTCCAGCAGTAGTCAGCTGGGCCTAGACCAGTGTTGGTGCTCTAAGTTAAAGAAGGGAGGTTATGTTAATAGCCTAGGTCTTTCCTCTACTGCACACCCATCAACTGGACTTTGTTTGGGGTTTATCTCACTAGCATGGAACACATGGTGGTCCTGAATGATGCACAGTTCCTGATTATGAACAGACGGTTTAAACATGAGTTATGGTCCATCTTGAATTCCCTTATGTAATCTCAATTATATAGCGAGTATTATAATAATAGTCAGTTTGTGAGTCACCATATAATATCACACCTATAGTCTACTTCTAATGGTAGTTAATTGTGATTGAGATTATTTCTTTACAAGCATCCATACCAACAAACAGAGAATTGAGTCCTCACCAGTTACCAAATTATAATAGAGTTCCCCTTAACCGGGAGACGTAATGAATTTAAGGAATCGATCATTATAATTCAAGATTGTAGCATAATACTGTGACAATGATAGTGCTTATGATAACGTTACCCTCCCATAATTCCGAATTATCATAATAGGTAATACGTGTGTTAATTCATCAATCATAATGATAATGAGCCAGACAGTATCCGATCAGCATAATGCCATGCATCCCTCAGTGGTCATAAACTCCTAGTATACTGAATTATGAAGGAGTAATGCTTACAGTTTGAGCATTGCTCCTTTATAAAAGCTACAACGTATAACGCCACCTCGATTGCCAAATGCCCATCCGTACGCTGCATTGCGCCATTGCGCTGTTGAGAAGGCATGGCCAACACTGCAATGAATAGTAACGATCTCATCCCCCGGCCCCCCCGTGTAGGAAATCCGCAGGATAAATTATTTAGAGGGATTATCAAATTACCATATAGTAGCGTCACATGTATCTAGGATACTCGCACGTGGTAGTCCTATGTGTGTATGTGGTGCGAGACACATCTCATAGAATCAAGTGAGATTCTGCTATTATAGAGGGGATCTGGGACGGCGTAGAGCAGCTGCTGTTCACTAATTAATAAATCGCGTTCAGTGACTCGCCATATGTTGTTATGAAGATGATATAGCGAGGCTGCTTGCAGCTCATAACCATGTTGCTTCTCTCTCAACCACAGCTCTGCACCTTGCAGTACGAGTATATCCCACTATTACACGGCCCACTGAATAGCTTGGGCTGTTATGTGCATATTCGGTGTCTATATAGCATATATTACATTTTGACAGAAGTTTTATTGTTCAAAATACTCGGTTACTAAGGTTATGCAATGAGTTAGTCTCATACTATAATGGTAAATATAGGAAGGAAACGATATGTGATTTTAATAGTACCGTTTTCATCACTAAACGAAGTAAAGTAACATTGAAATTGTCGTGTGACTATGGATATATAGCTGAGTTGCATTGTATGATAATTGCCAATAACCGTTAGCAAACTCAGGTAATAGCGGTATGGCAAGGGAGTGACACAATAACAAGCACTGACTGTACGCTTAGTATACTACCCCATGATAATGTTATCATTTTGACACACTGACCAGTGACCAGTTACCACTGTTACTGGTCACTGTTATGTTACTGGTTACTGTTATGTGTCTATTTGGACAGTGGACACGATCACCACGCCCATACTCAATTCACTATACAACACGCCATCAACAACAAGGCTAACCCCAATTTCCTTCTCATAGCAGCTACAATATTATCGCGTTGCATGAAGAACGAGGCGTCCTGATCTCTGAAAGACCATGGAGTAATGACTCCGTGTTGATATGATCAGAGTGTCTCTCATTATCTTGGTATCCTGGATAGCGGATCACGTGATCCCCTCCCCTCCGCCCCTCACAGCAGCAGATACTGTGGCTAGGGGCATCAGTGATGCGCTCAAGACAGAGATGGACCGGTGGTTCGATCGGCAGTCAATCACCGAGATGTACAGTAAACAGAGTTACAAGTTGTACACAGGTATGTAACCTAGGTTGTTGAAACGCAAGAAAATATTCTGGAATTGATCGTTCGAAACGCGAAATGATCAGTGAGCACCAGTGAACTTTGAACAAGTAAACGCAATATAAATATAGTTCTTGACAGCTTGCCGGTTTTGAATTATTGACTATGAGGTCATCGGTAGTCAAGGAAGCGAGTTTAGAATGCGTTTGACAGGCCGTGCGTAGTGGGCAACCGAAAATCGCAGAATTGCTGTTTTTAATGTTATCCATCGCATCAATTTCGAGCAAGTAGTGGGTATAAAGACTCTCGATAATCAATATCATTTAACAGATATGACACCGATATCGAAACACGGAATATTCTAGTGACAGCTCTGTCAATACATGTGCCTGTGTGTGTGCATGTGCATGTCTGCGTGTCTGTGTTTGTGTTCTTGTATGTGTCTAATGTCTGTGTGTGACAAGTGTCTCTGTATCTGACCTGTGTGACATGTTTGTGTCTTTGTGTGTTTTTTTCTGTGCGTGTGTCTGTGTTTTCTGTCTGTTTATGTGCCTGTGTCTGTCAGTGTTTGTGTAAAGAGTCATAGCATGATTGCACACAGCCGCGAAAGTTGGCCTTCATTTTAAGTCTCCATAATATGATACGACACAATAGAACAAGCGCATGCTGCGGGTGGTTTTCACCATTATAACCACCACAGGTCGAGAAATTCTTGAGAAGATAAAAGCGAATGTAACGAAACAATTCCGGAACGCGGAGACTTCTCTCGGCGAAATACGGGGAAGTGCGCTTGAGAGCTTTTATACATATTCCGGGGATACTCTAGACTTTGACTTCTTGGAAAGATTCAAAAACAGGTATATCGACAACTAGATATAATTAGCTGGTTATGTACCGGCGACATGCAAATACGTCAGTCGGCGCTGAATCACAGATTGTTTCATGTAATGTGGGGGGCGGCTATAATGATATGCAATAACCACGGTCAGAGATTGACGTAGCCCTGACAGCTCGACAGGAAAATGTGGAAATTGAACTGTCGTGATTTCAGGACGCATAAAAACAAGGCCATTTCCTNATTTGGAATCGACAATAGATATTATTAAAGCGACGTGCGATACCTGCAGTTATAACCGCTTAAAAGTCGCTTTTAAATCGATTTTTTTTAAAAAATCGCAATAAAATCGACAACCCATCGATTAAAAGCGATTTAAAATAAACGCGTTTGAATCTCCCTTGCCAACTTTATAATTCCCTTGATTATTTTTGTGGTCTTGCGCAACCGAGTTCTTCTGCGACTGTTTATTCCAGAAATATAGCTTCTAGCACCAAATCGTCTGAACACTTATTACAGGCGTGTGAGACAATATGACAACCATTCGTCACAATATGTTGACGCGCCAACAATATATTGACGCCACAGCATAACTTTAACCAAAGGAGAATGACGGAAGGAATTCGTTGACACTTGTACCCCACTTTTTCATTGATGTCGAACCTTACAAACACGCACACAAACCGTTATCAGAGACTGCCTAGTTTAAATTGCTTTATCCAATCGTCCTCTGGTAGAATCAATACGGAGCGTAAAATCTCGTTACATGATATTATGTAATCGGGAACATTCTATCTCACTGACGACTCCACAGACATGTCATATCATCACCACGGTATGATAATTTCTCCCTGTAGACTGGATCCGCAACGCTTCTCCAATACATCGGGTCCCCGTTGGGTGTCATGCGTGTCTATCCCTCCTACTACACTCCACGGGTGGGGAAATGGGTGACATACGACCATCGATTCAGAATATGGTGAGTCTAGATCACAATTTGGGCGAATGTGAACATTTTTGATTCGCCCATATGAACAATAAACATTTCGCTCTATTCTATAGACAAGAATGACAGGTCCCGGTGACAGGCAGATTAACCTGTACAATGATCGAAGTATTATAATTTGAAATATTATAGATTTGAAGTATTATAGATTTGAAAACTGAGAATCAAGAACATTTTTTGACCTGATTCGAATGATAGGTTTGATTTTATTGGCACAATCCCAAAAAAGACACCCTCACCCATCATATTATTGTGTTTCCAGGTATGCAGTTGGTGCCATGGAATCTAACAAAGTTGTATTTCTCCTGGATAAGAGTGGTACTCTGGTTGGGGAACCCGTGAAACTAATGAGAGAAATGGCAATCACCATTATCAAGACTATGATATCAGACGAAGATTACATCTCGGTGCTTACTTTCAATGACGTAGTTGAACCCCTCGGTGAGTTAACAACAAGCGGTCACATAATACGCGCTAGCAAAGTCAAGAGTCGGGTATAATGGAAATATACCGAAAAAGGAAAATCATTTGATTTTGTGTAACCATTAGCGTAGAAAACACACATGGTGGTAACCAAGTGGTTGCGCAGAAATTCCAATTTTACACCATAAACCTCTGAACTGGTATGGAAATCATTACTGTTTCCACGACGACACGTTATTATATCACAGCAACCACCCTGGTAGTCGGGGTTACCACCTAATTGCCACGCAGGGTGTGGCAAGCGCCTGGTACGCGCTAGGAGCCGGATCAAGAAGATACTCACGGCACAAATACGACGGATCAGACCGACACGTCATGGGAACCTGACTGAAGCACTTAGGGCAGGATTTGAGATTCTGAATGATCCGCGGTGAGTGGATCACGCGCAAGCAGGGGGGAAGATCGGAGTCGACATGATTAACAAAATGATAGATTTTTAATTTACCGCTCCGGCGAATAAATGCATCTGATCTCGCTCATGCAATATTTAATTCACCGCTGCCCCATATAATTTGATGTTTACACACACGATATATTGGAGTTCACGCGGCACATTGAAGTGTCAAGAGTAATCTTGGGAATTGGGATTGGGATTAATTCAATGCAGCGGCCATAGTATGCCCTGGGGTTTGAATATTAACATTTCTATAATGCGAGGGATCACAGCGAGAATTGCAAGAACCAGTAGATATTCGGATGCAATGACAGTTTAGACCACTGGTTTGAACTGTCATTATTTCCGATCCTAACGTTCCCTGCTATAATTTTGTGCGGTATTTCAATCAAGTTGCACGATTGAACAGTCATAGAAAATCGTCATGAGCCCGGGATATTCCAATTTAACTCGGAGCGGTATCACGCGATCTGTGTGTGACATGGGCGTGGTCAGCTCTAAAGTGGGCGTGGTCACGTGTTTCCATAACAACTATACCATAACTCGTCTCTAGAAACCGAAGGACGTGTCATTCTACCTTGGTACTGTTCACAGATTACACACAGTTAGACATGAAGTCGCTCATCAGCAAGTACAATAGTGAGTATGTGCCGCGCGGTGACACTCAGCTCTTCATTCTGACACTTTGGCAGCGTTTTCAATAGACAATTCGTCTCACATGGCGGCATGTTTTTCATGAAATCAATGACGTATAATATATGAAGCGAAAAGAGCAACGTTGTGTGTGTGTGTGTGTGCGTGTGTGTGCGTGTGTGTGTCATGTGTGTCATGTGTTACTCCGTCACTTCAGGAGACGAATCAGTAAAGATTATCATCCTCCAAGTTGGGGATGACATCATGTTCGCCACTAAACTCCGTACAGTGGCCGAATCCATCGGAGCGATGTACGCGCGAATAGAGGACCTATCCGACATCAACCCTACCATCCTTCACCTTACAAGCACCTACTCTTCCTTCGTCGCTGACTCAGCTTTACAGGTGAGCTCACATAAACACATTGGGGGTATGTGTGTGTGTGTCTGTGTGTGTGTCAGTGTGTGTGTGTGTCTGTCTGTGTGAGTATGTGTGGAGTGTGTGTGTGGAGTGTGTGTGTGTGTGGAGTGTGTGTGCGTGTGTGTCATGTATATTGTATGTGTGATCGTGTCTTTGTGTGCGTGTTTGACAGGTCGCAATGGTTAAATGCCTGTCACCTGGTAATAATTGCTTCCACTATCGAGTACCCACACTGTTCCTCATGGTGGTCAATATTGTTCCTTGCAAGATTATTATGGACAGGGAATATTTGATGGAGCTCTACATAATATAATTACAAAATAACACAACTGTCAGCTAGCTGGTCAGAGTACCTGCACATACCAAATTGGAACTCTGTTAATTGGCAAACACTCGCGCGCATGCGTATGTACGTGGCGCACGAATGAGGTTTTTGCCCCACGCGCTGCGTACAATCACACATGACGTATCCCAGGTCAGGACTTCACCCATGTACCAAGACGCGTCTACTGAAGAGTACATCACTACCATTGTGCAACCGGTTATAACTGACAAGGTTAGAGAGGACATATTGTCAATGTCACACTTCATTCATAGTATGCCCCGGGCCCTAGCTACCATGACAACATAGCAACCATGTCTAGCAACCATGACAACATAGCTACCATGACAACATAGCTAGCTATTGGCTACCCAGTCTAGTGGAATTATGGGTTTGTAGCGCACTCTCAACTCTACTTCCCATCCTCTTTATATACAGGAATTCCCTTTTCAGAAAGCTAACTGGACAGAGTATTCAACTCTCCCCCACGCTAAGGGTTCGTTTTTGGGCGTAGCCGCTGTTGATATTGAGGCAAAGAGCCTGGGTCAGTACCCCATGTCACACGCAAGAGGATGCTACGCTGTGACTGTGGACACGAAAGGTTTGGACATTTACATCCACTCAACTATCATCCCACATACACGCGTCATGTGTTAGGAACCATCACTTCTCAGGAAGTGTGCTATACCATCCCGCGCTTTACATCCACTCAACTATCATCCCACACACGCGTCATGTGTTAGAAAGCATCATGTGTTAGAAACCATCACTGCTCAGGAAGTGTGCTATACCATCCCGCGCTGTACCGAACCAAGAAGAGTATTGACATCGACCAGAAACTACACCTCTACTCCTACCTTGGTTCAGGGGAGACAATGAAATTGGTTGAGGAGGGTGTGGTTTTTCAGGATTTTGGGGAAACAGCGCTGCTCAACTTTGTGGAGGTCATTGTGAATCGTGTTCTCAACACCACAATTTGTATGCCCGGCAGTTATCGGTTTGATAACACCTGGTTCAATTAGGTTTCAGATTCGTCACAGTCTCTAGGATTGAGGAGTTTTGCCATGAGACATTATTTCAACGTGCTGTCAGCTGTAGATGGGAAAATATCTCTACTTCACATTTGTAACCGGCCCCGCCTAGCGTGTGAGTGGTACTGCACACCGCGTGTTCTCAATATGGTTCCCTATCCCCTGTTCTCAATTGCAGTATACGTCACTGATACAGCCCTCCCTCAGTCCCTATCAACGTTAACGTGAAGAATATGAGAGTGGCAGACCCCCTATTCCAAGATATTGGTCGTCAGGTTGACCACACGCGGAACACCGCGTATTGTCGCTATGACAACCTTGCTGACAGCGGATTTCGTGACTATCTGTCGTACTGGGAGACGGTCGAACAGTACATTGACCGTTTCTTCATGTTTCCCGAGTGTAAAGACTTCGCGTACGAGGTATTTGACGACATATTCATGGTGTCGTCTCTGCAAGGAGGTATTCGGCAAAGTGGGCGTGGTTTACAGGACAATGTAAATCTGTCCGTCACAACTGCTGCTGGAAACAGATTCCAGGTGGTCGCCGGCAAGTTGCAGCGAACGAACGACCCCATATCACGCGAGCAGTATACACGACTGGTTACCTTGGTAACGAACAATAACAACAACCACAACCTGGTAACGGTGACAAATGTGACACGTGACGGCAGTGAGGTGGAGTTCGAGATTTCACGGGTCATCTATCACCTGACCAGTGACTCGTATCCCCTCATGATGTCATTGAGGGTAGATGAGCGGGAGCTACAGAGAATGATAAAGGCTAGTTGTCACGACTATTGGGTCTCTCATTGACTTTATAATGACCTCGTACATGTCTGGGTACTTGTCAAGATTTCTGCATGTATGCGTTCTGGCAGACAATATTCAATAATGCTGTTTCAGGATTCCTATTCTGATCAAACTGGCGATAAAGTCGAGGGAAAGATGTTCATTGTTGACGAAAACGCATTCGTGATAAGCTCTGACTTTGACAATGGGAAACATCTTGGTATGAATTGTGCGCTTGCGACACTCCCAATAACGAACACTGCAATAATACAAAACACAAACATAACACTTCAGCAGGACTCACGTGACTCTCTCTCAGCGATGTTGTTGCCTCTGTTGATGGAACACTTGGTGAATCTGGGAGTTTACAACCTGTACAATCACACAGAGTGCAGTCACAGTTGCGAGGAAATGTACCCTCTCGACAGCATACAGACCTCCTCTTCTCTCCCCTCCTTCACATCCCCATGTAATAACCTTAACACGCTTTTTAATTGCTGAACTTAATTAATCTCGTGTTTGTTCGCTGATATTCTCTGGCCCACTTTATAATTGTCGCTTGATTGCGATGCTAAATATGGGGATTATTGGGGAGATTTTCATTTAATCATGCCCCGTGATTTTCCGTGTAGGAGTTTTCTACAAAAAGTGATTTCGCGGCAATGCCGCTAGAATTTTTGTGCCGGCTGTGCCAGTTTAATCAAGCTGGATATATGATTGAAAGTACACATCCCACTGATTTCCCCCCTCACCCAGTTATACGAATGTTGTCCCGACCGACTCTGCGAGTCATCCTAGATGTTATCTCTTCCTTCGCTTCTCTCATCTCATTTTTCGGGAAGAGTATTCTGTTCCTGGCTCTGAACCCTATTACAGCTGTGACTAGGTAGAGTTTTAACAGGCGAGGCGTGGACGTGGTTTCTGGATAACTACTCAATCGACACTGTTCGAATTGTTGGATGGTTGAATTTCAGTTAGGATTTATGCGAGTTATTCAAATGTAATTCCGGCTGGCGCGTGACAGAATTCTATTTCAGCATCCCCTACGCATCGTCTGGTTCTCCGATCAAAGAAGACTGGAGGGCAATCAAGACGAATTTGACATGTTGCAATACTTATCCCTTCATATCACGGAATTTCTCCATTCCCCTGACAGCCGGAAATATGACGGGAGTGGAGGAGTCGTGTTCCAAATCATTCTCGTGAGTGCAATTTATCTATAGCGCAATTTATCTATAGCGCAATTATCTATAAATACGGTAGCAAGTGAAATTGTCACCACAGCTTTGTGAGTGTTAGCAATTCCCATGAGTTTAGATACCATTGTTTCCCAGGTACAGTTCAGTTCCTGACACCAACTTGTTGATTGTTTGGGACCACTGCCCGGATTGCCCCTGTGATTCGGATCCATCGTACCACCTCGATCCATACACCCACATCGTCCTAGATCCTTGTACGGACGATGATGCCAACTATAACCCAACAAACTTTTGTACTTCATCAGACTCCTCAGGAAGTTTCAAGGGAACTATTTCAGCTTCCCTATTTTTACATAGGTCTCCGTCTAGGACTAGTTTTTTAGTTATAATAGGCACACTTCATGTGTTTTCAAGTGTAGGAACTTGATATTGATGATGATTTGCTGAAGTATCCTCCAAGTCCAAATGAAGGGACTGGAACATTTTTAATTACTGGGAGACATTTTTATTGGGAATTGATCATGTATAGAACTATCAATTTGTGAAAGTTATTTGTAGAATAACAATATGAATTAGTATAAATATAATGAACAATGAACATTTGTACATTCTGCGGCAACTGCTCCGTAGCATAGGCTATCACTACAGGTTTTGAGCGTTGCGACGTTGCGTCTTACTCTTGCTCATTACATAGCCATTGCTTGCTCAGTACAACAAGACTGTATTACTGAAAATTCTAATAGCTGTAGTACTAGTAGGAAACTTTCATAATCATTAGTCACCATTTTGGCGGAATTAATGATTAAGATAACCATAAAGATATAAGGGTTTTTTGACAAAAAACAGCTGTCAGATTAAATCAGACAAGCAAAAAACTTTTTTGTCTGATTTTATCTGACAGCTGTTTTTTGCGCGCCGCTTTAGTGCAAGGGTTGGCGCCGCGCAGTTTAAACATTAAATTCTTACAACTTCATCGAAGGCCGAAATTAAAACTGTTCTCGCGCTGCGTGATCCAAATCCTCCGCGCGCGCTGCACTAGGCGCGTCTCCGTGATTTGAAGACGGCCTTTTTACGACTTTCCATGCAGATCACACTACCACGGGTTCATGTCTGGCGATGCTAAACCGCTTATTCTCTGTTTGAGGCCGATAAGTTTGCGCCGCGCGCGCGAAACGACATTCGATTCTCGAAAGGGTCTATCATGTATCATCGATCGACAATATCACGGGATAAAATAAAAAGCGGCGCGCAACGTGTGCACACTAAAACATGTTGTTTGTTGATTGGCATTCGATGATAGAGCGCGCGAGAAACCTAGACGCGCGCCGCGCGTGGCGCGGCGTAGAATAAAATCTGACATGATAACGGTAGGTAAAACCTTACAACTAGATATATATGTTGAAACGTAACCCCGCGCTGCGCCACTGCGTGCGGCTTCATTATCTTTAGTTTTACGACACTTCAGATCACAGAGTAAAATAAGAAAAGCGCAACGCCGCAAGGCTGCAACGTGTGCACATTCAAACGAAAATGATGTTTTGACTGACACTTACAAATAATGATCATAGAATGAGTAAATTCCAGCTACGAGTCATGATTTGCGACTTGATGGATTACTCCTCACTCTAAAATGAGGAAGATATCCAAAAAGTGCAAAGTCATCCTTATATATTGCATATATATCCCAAATAAGTTGCTCATCTAACATTGCAAAATATTTATACACCAATTCTTCTTGAGTGTGTCCATTTGATGTACCTGATGGATTCCCATGATAATTTGCTATATCCTGATATCTCTTCTCTTCATGAACAGACTTCAATAAATAGTAGTGGTCACGCTCTAATGTTTCAAATTTCTCAATGACGTCAAAATTTCTCATGCAAACATCACAAGATTTAGTTATAGGAATCCAATGAAAATCTGGATATAAGCCGCTATGAAACCCTTTAATTATGAAGCTAACTACTTCTTTAAATGTTGCACCCATTGGGTTCATGTAAGGATTCTTTTTGTCAATGATTCTCTTAGATATTGGCTTTAAGCATTCCTTTCTTGCTTCCTCTAGCTGGACTGAGCGCTCTTGAGTTGTTAGTTCAAGGTCACCCACTCTATACATCTTGAGAATTTTGACCATAATACCATCTTCACCATTAAACATGGGTGCTTTGCAGTTTTCAAATTTATTCCTATACATGCTTACTAATCTTTCATATGGATGGCGGACTGTTAAAAATTTCATTGAGGTGGGGATACCTGCTTTGAATTTCTCAACTAAACTGGAATTATGCGTATCTTTCTGATTGATTATTTGCTTTTTCAAGGAAAAATCTAACATTTCTCCAAGTGGACAATATGGATCTTGATCTGTCTTTATTCTAAAAGTCTCATATAATTCAGGAAGGTAAATTTTGCAGAAAAACTGCTTCCATGTTGTGCTAGCAGCTTTGAATACTGGGCACCAAGCTATATTAAGCTCTTTAAACCAGAATATAAAATTTTGAGGCTGCTTTACATATTTGTTCACTCTGAAACAGCCTTCATGGAGAAGTTTTTTCCGTTGTGCCATGATCTCTGCTGTTTTTTCGTGGAATTTCTCGAACTGTCCAGTCATGTCATGCACTGAGGTATCAAAATAATCAGGAAGAGTATCCGTGGTGACAGGTGTATAAACCACAACTTCATGGTTATCAAACAACCAGGCTGGCCTTTCTAGAGACTTATGAGTATCTCTTTCACTGTTACTCTTTTCTGATTGAGACTTGTTTTTGCTTTTTCTGATCTTATGTTCTGAAGGAGGCTGATTGAGTTCTTCAGGTGCTATTTTATCACTCTTCACATCAGTGACCTGGCCTTGTGCCAAGTTGCTCTTACTTTCTGCTGACAAATTGAAAGACTGTTGAGCTGCAAGAGGACCAGATTTCTGTGATGGTTTTGATGTTGCATACAACAGTTCGTTGATTAAATCTGCTTCTTTTATATCAATCAACTCAGTCTTCCTATAGTCATTTCTTCTGGAGTTTTTGGGGCTTGCTGTCAGTCTCTGGTCAGGACCCTTGCTGAATGTATACACAAGCAAAGTCGCTGTTACTAGTGCAAGTATGCATTTGTTTTTCCTTCTCCAACACCACATTATACAACCATTAGTCCTGGAACTGATGCAAACTTGATTTTTGCAGAACATTTGATAATTTTGCGAGTTACCTACTTATGAATGAGATCTAAAATAAACTACCAAACTCTTACAAGTGGAAACCAAAGGTGTGCTGTACTTCAAGAGAATATTATGTAAAGATCAGTAGAAAATGGCACAATCCGCGAAGATATCATTAACATGCATCAATTACAAGAGAAACGAATGATACACAACTTACATGGAGCGTCAAATATTCAATAAACCATAGGAAATCAACAACTAGAAATGTAATTAAGAGCGAAAGATTCTAGTGAAAGAACGGCTACGTGGCATGTATGAAAATTACCTGCCATGATCCTTGGCATGTAATTCAACCCCACTCACGGTTAACATATTACATGTAGTAAAATGATATGTCACCCATATAGGAAGAAGATTCACGGGCATGACTTTTGCAGTGAGGTAATCATATTATTGAGATGATAGTGTTTGATATGATGCTGAGTCGTTTGGAGTGCTGCAGACTGCATATCGTTGTATACATAGCAGTTTTGTAGTATTCTCAGAGACGCTGTAGTGGTGAAGATCCAATTAGGGCCAAGATAGAAGACTGTTTTGTTGTCCCTAGTTGAATCCTCACAATTACAGTTTATGCTGTGTTAGTTATAGG
Source organism: Beroe ovata (assembly GCA_946803715.1). Lineage (NCBI taxonomy): Eukaryota > Metazoa > Ctenophora > Nuda > Beroida > Beroidae > Beroe > Beroe ovata. Next base: position 458,536 of record CAMPET010000023.1, on the reverse strand, counting down.
AACTGTCGGGTCACGACCAAATGCTCTTACGGCCTACCCAAGCCAGTCTGTACAATCATTCTCCATTAGATCCGTTTCTTCCAGCTGGTTACCTAGCAACCACAACTCTTTCGTCAGAGAGTAGTCTCCGCCCTTTGTATGCATAATACGGGGTGTGTTATCCATATCCAACCATGGCATCCATGTGTTGTTGAAATTCTTGGGGCTGGACGCTGGGTCGTGAGGCTTATTTCCCAATGGAACAGCAGTAGAGTTGTAGGCGTGTAGCTTCTGTGTCAAGAAGTTTACCAAATCGGGATACTTCCGAGACACATTTCTTGTTTCAGAAGGGTCCTCTTTGATGTTGTACAGCTCGATATAACTGTAGTTGGCCTTCTTTTGACAGTAGTTATCATCCAGTGTTGGAGCAGGGTACCAGCCGAAAGGTGGACCCCCTGCACCGAGAATCAGCTTCCAATCTCCCCATCTGATACCGCCATGAGGCACCTGGTGTCCACAGCTCACTGGTTTAGGATCAATGTTTATCAGGAATTCACTTCGGTTAGACGGCAAATTCTCGGAGATGGCTAGCCACTGGTCGAAACCGTCTAACTGCTTTGTTTTGATAGGGTTTTTAGGCTGGAGTTTTCCCTGCAGACTAGCCAATGACCAGAACGTAGGCAACCAGTCTGTCACGTGTATCAGAGCGTTTGATCGACCTGATCTCAGTCTCCCCGGGGCCCATATGAAAGAGGGAGACCTCACTCCTCCCTCATACAGTGCTCTTTTCCCACCCCTGTAAGGATAGTTGCTTGATGTTACCTCCCCGACACAGTTAACATTTCCTCCGTTGTCAGAACTAAAGACCACAATAGTGTTCTCTGCGAGTCCCGTGTCGTGTAGAGCACGCGTTATGTTCCCGATACCTTCATCCATAGAGCTGACCATTCCCGCAAATACCTTCTCTCCCCTGTCCCTGATGTGCGAGGTGTATTGATCAATGTACCTCTGTGGAACCATGTGTGGAGCATGTACACTCTGATATGCTAGGTAGATGAAGAAAGGTTCGTCTTGATGCTGGAGCTTGTTAATTAGATCTACTGTATGATCCGAGTAGAGTTCTGCACTGTAGCGACCATCTAGATCCCACCTAATCTCGTCCACCACCTTACCATTCTCATCAAACCAATCGCTCCTGAGGTCAAGACCACCTCCGTTTTTGTGTGTGTCATAGTTTTGCCCTCCCAAGTAATATCCAAAGAAATCATCAAAGCCCCGATAGAGAGGTGTGAAAGCCCACTTGTGCATCCCTAGATGCCATTTACCAACCGCATGAGTGGAGTAGTCGTACTGCTTGAGGATCTGAGGGATGATGGTCTCATCGAGGGGCAGACCCCAGGGTTGTCCAGGATAGATAACCTCATGCTGCATCCCCGTGTGTATGGGGTATCTGCCAGACATGAGGGCACCCCGAGTTGGACTGCACACTTGCTGCACATAGTGTTGAGTGAGAAGAACACCTGGGGAGCGTGTGTTAGAGTCGTGCTGGAACTAGGGATTAGGGAATATGGGAGTGTCGATATTGGATACTAGATACTGGATAGATAATTGTGGAATATGGATACTGGATAGGTAATTGTGGAATGTGGAGGGTGGATAGGTAATTGTGGAATGTGGAGGGTGCATAGGTATGGGGTGTTAGGGGAGGTTGTTCTTGGGAATATGGGAGGGTCGATACAGGATACTGAATACTGGATATTTGATAGATATTTGTGGAATATGGATGGTGGAAAGGTATGGAGTGTTGTCCTTGGACATGATAGATACCTTCTCTTGCCATCCTATCTAGATTAGGAGTCTTCACATTTCCGTTAGTGAAGCCTAGGTCTGCATGACCCAGATCATCGCTCAGTATATAGATAATGTTAGGCTGCCTGTGTGTCACACTGCCCACAGCTTCTTTCACGTTGATTAGCAGTGTGTAATATGCTAGAGCAATAGGGAAATTCATCACGAAGCAACATGTACCATGAGCAAAGTGAGGGTTGGTCCCAGTAAACTGGATGTGCTCATTTGACCTGGTGGTGTCAGGTTTCAGTCAAGTGAACCACTCACGAGGGGTACCGGTATTATAATCAGTGAAACCTCTTAGGTTATAGTACTGTGGTAGGTAGGGTACTGGTAGGTAGGCTACTGTTAGGTAGGCTACTGGTAGTTAGGGTACTGGTAGGTAGGGTACTGGTATGTGGGGTATTGGTCTGATATCATCAATCTTCAAAGATGCGCCTTGTGGGCTGTGGCGTAGCTAGGTAAATGAATGGTCATTATAATATTGTAGGTAACGTGTAAGAGGTGGTCACTGCCCTCTGGTCAAGACTGTCATTTCGTTCCAGAGTGTCCACTGTCAATGTGTCATGATGTCAAAGCTCGATGTTCATACTCAATAGAGAAATAAGCTCAGTACGTGTATGTAAATGAATTGCAGTAGTTTGTGTTGTCAGTTACCAACTGTTCGATATCGGAACCATGCAATTCCACAAATGTGAATAGTTTACATTGTGAGTCTGGATTTCTCGTATACAAGTGTGTGCGTGCGTGTGTATGTACGTGCAATTGTGCTTGCACTAGAGAAAATAACTCTAATTTTAAACTGTTTCCAATGACCATGCAGCTATCTCTATTGCTATTAATATGAGTGAGTATAACACACGGATTTAAAATTCTTCGGTAAATTCCAGCAGGTACTTCATTGCTCAATTAACTGACTAAACCAATTTCTTTACTTAGATCTATAAATTGTCCTAATCATCTGACCCCCTGGGTGTAGTGTGAAATGTTTTTAACAAAAGTGTCGACATTGGCGCGACTCAGTCACCATGTAAGAACAAAGACCACACTAGCAATCAGACGAGAGACAATCAACGTCTGGGAGAGGAGGGCCCCACTGGCCCCTAAACACGTCAAGAAAATAGTGGATAGTGGGGTCAAAGTGCTTGTGCAGCCGTCCACTCGCCGTGCTTTCTATATGCAGGTATATATTGTTGCAGTTATATGGCTCATCAAACCCTTAGGGAAGATCACACATCCTTGAAACAGTCACCTGTCACACACCCCTGAGTTACAATCACACATCCCTGAGTTACAATCACACATCACTGAGTTACAATCACACACGCCTGAGTTACAATCACACATCCCTGAGTTACAATCACGCATTTCACAGGAGTATGAGGAGGTGGGTGCAGTCATCACAGAGGACCTCTCCTCTGCTACTCATATTATCGGAGTCAAGGCTCCAGAACCAGAGGAACTCATCGAGAATAAGGTGGGATACTTCTCTTCATCGAGCAATGATTCGCTCGGAGCCGGTTATCTCATCCTGTGTTCAGTCCGGTATTCTGAGATCACGGGATTCCAGAGACTTCTGGGTCATGGAAGATGGTGATAGATGCTGACAATGTTCCACTTTCCTCAGTGCTACGCGTTCTTCTCCCACACTATCAAAGCTCAGCCGGAGGGTATGCCTCTGCTAGACGAGATGATACGTAAAAACATCACTCTACTCGACTATGAGAAGATGACAAATGATGACGGTCAGAGGAATGTCGCATTCGGGCATTACGCTGGTGTGGCCGGTGAGTAGCATCGATAAATTAGGTCTCCCCTCTTTTAAAAACTATATCCTACATTTTCCTTAAGTCTGAAGTCTCCTCACAACTCGCATTTCCTCACCCCATCTCCTCACCTATCCTCAACTCTCCTCAACTCTCCTCACTTCTCCTCATTCCATCTCCTCATTCCATCTCCTCACGCCATATCCTCATTCCATCTCCTCATTCCATCTCCTCACACCATCTCCTCACACCATCTCCTCACCAAATCCTCATTCTATCTCCTCACCTATCCTCACATCTCCTCACTTCTCTTTATTTATCCCTCCTCTTCCCATCGGTCATTGACTGCTCCACCGACGCCCCCTTNGTGTCATGATGTCAAAGCTCGATGTTCATACTCAATAGAGAAATAAGCTCAGTACGTGTATGTAAATGAATTGCAGTAGTTTGTGTTGTCAGTTACCAACTGTTCGATATCGGAACCATGCAATTCCACAAATGTGAATAGTTTACATTGTGAGTCTGGATTTCTCGTATACAAGTGTGTGCGTGCGTGTGTATGTACGTGCAATTGTGCTTGCACTAGAGAAAATAACTCTAATTTTAAACTGTTTCCAATGACCATGCAGCTATCTCTATTGCTATTAATATGAGTGAGTATAACACACGGATTTAAAATTCTTCGGTAAATTCCAGCAGGTACTTCATTGCTCAATTAACTGACTAAACCAATTTCTTTACTTAGATCTATAAATTGTCCTAATCATCTGACCCCCTGGGTGTAGTGTGAAATGTTTTTAACAAAAGTGTCGACATTGGCGCGACTCAGTCACCATGTAAGAACAAAGACCACACTAGCAATCAGACGAGAGACAATCAACGTCTGGGAGAGGAGGGCCCCACTGGCCCCTAAACACGTCAAGAAAATAGTGGATAGTGGGGTCAAAGTGCTTGTGCAGCCGTCCACTCGCCGTGCTTTCTATATGCAGGTATATATTGTTGCAGTTATATGGCTCATCAAACCCTTAGGGAAGATCACACATCCTTGAAACAGTCACCTGTCACACACCCCTGAGTTACAATCACACATCCCTGAGTTACAATCACACATCACTGAGTTACAATCACACACGCCTGAGTTACAATCACACATCCCTGAGTTACAATCACGCATTTCACAGGAGTATGAGGAGGTGGGTGCAGTCATCACAGAGGACCTCTCCTCTGCTACTCATATTATCGGAGTCAAGGCTCCAGAACCAGAGGAACTCATCGAGAATAAGGTGGGATACTTCTCTTCATCGAGCAATGATTCGCTCGGAGCCGGTTATCTCATCCTGTGTTCAGTCCGGTATTCTGAGATCACGGGATTCCAGAGACTTCTGGGTCATGGAAGATGGTGATAGATGCTGACAATGTTCCACTTTCCTCAGTGCTACGCGTTCTTCTCCCACACTATCAAAGCTCAGCCGGAGGGTATGCCTCTGCTAGACGAGATGATACGTAAAAACATCACTCTACTCGACTATGAGAAGATGACAAATGATGACGGTCAGAGGAATGTCGCATTCGGGCATTACGCTGGTGTGGCCGGTGAGTAGCATCGATAAATTAGGTCTCCCCTCTTTTAAAAACTATATCCTACATTTTCCTTAAGTCTGAAGTCTCCTCACAACTCGCATTTCCTCACCCCATCTCCTCACCTATCCTCAACTCTCCTCAACTCTCCTCACTTCTCCTCATTCCATCTCCTCATTCCATCTCCTCACGCCATATCCTCATTCCATCTCCTCATTCCATCTCCTCACACCATCTCCTCACNGGGCGAAAAGGGGGCACTTTGGGGGCGAAAAGGGGGCAAAAAAGGGGCATTTTGGGGGCGAAATGGGGGCGTCGGCGGAGCAGTCAATAGCCTTCCCATCTCTCCACACTTCTTCTCGTCTCTCCTCACTCCCTCTTCCCATCTCCTCAACTCTCCTCAACTCTCCTCACTCCCTCTTCCCATCTCCCAGGCATGATAAACGTGCTGCACGGACTTGGACTGAGGATGCTCTCGTTGGGCGTGACGTCACCGTTCCTCCATATTGGATTGGCTCACAACTACGCGTCAGTCAGTGACGTTATCCCAGTTCTGAGGAATATTGGTGACAGCATGAAGCGGTATAAACTGCCTCGTGTCATTGCTCCCCTCACCTTCTCATTTACCGGTAGTGGGAATGTCTCTCAGGTGAGAATTGTTACGGTGACACGTGTCATGAGAATGAGGTTCCATCGTATATTCTTATTTAGCCAGATGAATCTCCTTTGCAATGTTATTTATGTTCCAGATGCCATTACACAGGGCTTGGCTACATCGACGAAACCCATCACGAAATTTAGGTTTTTCTCTATGAAAAAATCATCCGGTTCAATGATTCAAACTCCATGTCATATTGATCTATTTGTGTGTCTGCTACATGTTGTCCATCACTGGGATTGCCTGCCTATAGAATACTATCGAGATTACAAACTGTCTGCTTTCATGTTTCATCTCTTTCCAATTTCTCCGATAATCACAACAAATTTCACCGATTCTATTGCTCCATTTATCCATAGTTTATTTCGTCGATGATAGATATTTCCAGTGTTGGACATAACAACAAGCCATCAAGAATGTTCTCTATCAACACTATTACTATATTTAGTAAAGCGCATTTTATATTCAACACATCAATTTGAGCATACCATACTGCCTTACTCACGAATACAAACATTACTCGATTGATGTCAGATGTGAATGTCACCCACAAAAATATCAGATGATTAACATTTGCTCGTCACGAGTATTCGATTCACCTGATACTATCAAACTTATATCATGAACCATTTTCGGAAATAGGTCCGTTTGCCACTTTGGTCTTTGGCATGAGACCGACTTATGCCCCCATTTTCACACCAGTATCACACACCATCGCCACATACCATTATCATACTTCACCCTCACCATCTGTTTCAGGGAGCAAGGTCGGTATTCGAACATCTCCCCCATGAATACATCGAGCCAGGGGATATGAGGGAGGCAGCCATGAACGGAGGTGATTATAGAGTGATTAGAGTGATTATAGAGTGATTATAGAGTGATTATAGAGTGATTAGAGCCTGTAAATTTGTCCTTACATGACTGTCATTACAGACTAGTATCTACCACTTTTGTATTCACTATTCACCTGACTGTATCCATCTCTTCACAGACCCGAGTGTTTGTTACGCAACCGTCCTGACCCGGAACAACTCGATGGAGCGTATTGACGGGAAACCTTACTCCCCAGAAGATTACATGGCCAACGGGGAATTGTATAGAAACATCTTCGCCGATAAGGTCCCCGACATACATCCTCTTGAGAAGACGATTCACTTGACACCACAATTAGCCTGACACCACAATTACCTTGACACCACAATTCACGTGACGCAACAGTTCACTTGACACCATCAACCCTCCTCGAGTCTTGACACCACTTATTGGCACTCGTTTCTGACATAGTGTCCGTGGATGAGTTTTTGACTGTATGATTGCGTCCAGGTTGCACCGTACACTACTTGTCTCGTGAACGGCTTGTATTGGCAAGCCCCAGCCCCTAGAGTGTTAAGTGACGAAGATGCTGTCAAGTTGTTTGGGAAAGGAAGTCAAGCTAAGAACAACATCATGCGCGGAATCCCCCAGATACCACACAAAATGCTTGCCATTGCAGACATTACCTGTGATATCGGCGTAAGTCTAGAGAATCCATAGTAAACAAATGCCTTTTATTCATCGGCTTGGTGGTCTAGTGGTATGATTCTCGCTTAGGGTGCGAGAGGTCCCGGGTTCAATTCCCGGCCAAGCCCTTTTGACGGACGATAGTATCTTATCGATATTTAGCCGAACAAAATATGGTTTGTTTTGCAGGGATCGATTGAGTTCAGCACGGAGCCGACGACAGTGGGTAGTCCGTTCCAGTTGTATGATCCCAAAACAAGGACAGTTCACAATGAGTAAGTTCCCATAACACTCTAAATCTGCTGCTATAATGGCTGCGCACCTGTTCACTGTTCAGCTGCCATATCTTGTAACAGCTGTTTCACTGAAACTTTATTGGAACTATGTGGTTGAATACTCAACATAATAAATTTCACATCAATTTCGATGCTACGAATTGCCGTTGTCCCATGCGATACTGCAATTATGCGTACGGCGCGAAAACTTTCATGCTGTTGCCTTCGCGCATTTCAGATGCGACACGCGCGCGCACTTCGATCAATATCGATATCGATCTGATCTATTCTGCTTTCCCGTGTTCAGCTTCTCAAGAGATGGTGTTGTAGTAATGTCAATAGATAACCTACCGTGCCAATTGCCCCGTGAAGCCACAGAGTACTTCGGCAACTGTCTGGACCCACACATCAGTGATTTTGTAAGATAGCAATACTCTTCAACTATTCATAACCACTAACCAGTCACCACTTTATTCGTCTACTATCAATGTTACCATAACAACACGCGAACAGAGTTCAATTACAGCTGAATTTGACACATGCGGAGAAGATTCAAGACCAGCAAAGCAACACATCGCCATGCATCGCTAGGGTAGGAACAAGTTTTCTTATATCACGCCTGCAGGAACATTGCTGTAATAACTGTACGAATTTAACTGTACGAATAACACGGTAAACCCCAGGCGATCATCACATCAAACGGGGAGCTCGCCCCAGATTTCAAATATATTTCAACACTCCGGAAAGAAAAGTAAGTGTTCTGGGTCACTTCAATCACTGCATGGTCACTGCATGAAAATCTTGGGCTAGCCGGCTAGCTGCCAATTTCGACAGATTCATAGATTTTATCATCATTCTCCGGTTTTTGTAGATACAAACCAAAATTTCATTTTCATCTTTAACCTGATTCGTGATTTAACATTGTTTTGATACTTATTTTAAGAATTTCACGAAAACTTTACTGCATTATCATGCAAATTTATCTTTTGTCAATCATTTTACAGAGTTCATTACAATTGATAAGATTTTAGCATCCGCACACTTCATTATTTCCCCATTATTTGACTGTAAACCATTTTTCAGCGAATACAGGTAACAATAAATACTGAGCAATGATAGTATTGTAAGTATGCTTATTATTCCTCATAACCGCTGACTCCTGCACATTTTTCTCTTGACGTTTGTTTCATGTTGATGTTGCCAGCATATGTTGCTTTCAACGTAGCAGAATGCCATACTGTTTGTCATGAACAAAATTTTCATAAAAAACCGAATTTCTTGAAAAAAAAAACCTTATCGCAATATCGCAAAGGTGTACCATTTCATTCATGAAAGTGCACTTTTCTTCCCATTTGTTATTGAATTTTGTGACCGNACTTCAAATACGCGAACTATAGTCTGCAGAGCAGCATACACTGCTGCGCATTCCAGAGGAAACAATCCGAGTCAACGCCACAATCCATGCCTCACATCACACTTTCCATCACACCATAAACATTACTCAACATCTGGGTATTCAATCTGTATCATAAACTACACTCGTCGACAACTAGCCAGCACCTGACGGCCTGCAATGGCAGCTGTCAACAGCTTTCATGACAACCGTATAATTACTACCAATTCACAGGTCTCTGTTAGCCATGACAGAATCACGAGGGCCCCCAGCCAAGGAATATCGGAGCGACAACAAGACGGTGCTGTTGTTGGGTACTGGGCTCGTGTCTGAACCTATAGTGGAATATCTCACTCGGTCGCCTGACGTCAAGATAACAGTCGGTGAGTCACCGTGACGTCAGCTATGGGTCATAGGGTTCACATATCAATAAATTCAGTGAAACTGTATTCTCTATCACTGCACTATATAATCAGGCAGTGAGTCATCTGCGTGTCATCAGAAATGGCTCATCATGACACCTGTTTCAGGGTCTAATGATGAGGCACAAGCGACTGCTCTAGCACGGAAGTATCGTAACACAGTGCCCCAAGTCATAGATGCCAATGACAGGAGGGGTCTGTCAGCTGAGATATCCAAACATGACCTTGTCATCAGGTGACACACTCGTGTCAATCCCCATTTTCTCTCGAACACCGCAATATGACGGGTTTGTGACCACTACCTCCACCCTCTCTCTCTCAGTATTCTGCCACATTCCATGCACCCGTTCATTGCTGAGTTGTGTCTGGATGCGAGACGAAATATGCTTACAGCTTCTTACTCCACAGACGCTCTCAGGAAAATAGCTAAACGGTAAGTACACTGACAAAAGTATCGTCAGATACCTGGATATTTTAGGACGCTGAATCGATAGCAATCGGAATTCAATAATTGCTTCCCTGATGCGTCATGATATTTATATATCCCATAAATCCAGCATCATAATCATCGATTCCCTCCTCAGATTTGCACAGAAAGGTATCATCATGTTTAACGAAGTTGGGCTTGACCCTGGTATCGATCACATGACGGCAATGCGGCTATTCGACGAGATTCGTCGCGAACACGGAACTATCGAGAGTTTCGAGTCGTTCTGTGGCGGCCTACCCGCTCCGCAGTTCACTAACAACCCTCTGCGGTACAAGTTCACGTGGTCACCCCGAGGAGTACTCCTCAATGCCCTGTCTGAGGCCAAGTACCTCAAGAATAACAAGGTGAGTGTGTGTCTGTGTGTGTGTGTCTGTGTGTGGGTGTGTGTGTCTGTGTGTG
>CAMPET010000023.1:429903-446537 GCA_946803715.1 Beroe ovata | reverse complement strand
ACACACACACACACACTATCAGGTGAAATCAAGGATCGTGGTATGGTCCTGCCTCTGACGAAGGAGATCTATGAACCCATGCTGAGGAAACTCGAAATGGAAGGAATAATTGAGAGAAGGGAGGTAGAGCGAGATGATTTCTAAAGAACCACCATAGTAAAACATCCTACTCTCTCCTGGTCCCCAGGTTTTTGTGCCCCATATTTAGAATCCATAGGAACATCTTCACACTAACGACACCTATGACAGATATTTTGCGAGTGCTACGATCAATTAGTGTTTAATTTGAATAATGGACTTCGTGTTCGTTATCTTGATTATAGCCGATCGGCCCTATTATACGAATAAAGATCGATTATTTACAGATCATAATATCACAGATAGATCCCAATTCAATCGATAGACATGCTCTAGGGTCTTCTTATTTAAGCTGTACTTTCCCGCAATTTGAAGGCAGATAGCAATTTCGCCCGTTTCTCCATACTCAATTTTTCGCCAGAAAGCCATGGCACCAGATATCGAACTCGCCTACCAATCAGAACAAGTTATTTGGAAACGAAATAATCCTATGTCTCCAAACACTGTCTCCAAAAATGCCATAAAGTTTTAAAGGCGCTGACATATTGAAATGGGTTCTATGAAAATACATTTTAGGTAAAATTTGTAGAAAAGCAATGAAAAACCTAGTAACAAACTTTTCTATTTATTATTTTGTAGTCCAATCTTATACGTTTTTTTCATGTGTTAGTTGTATATATTATGAATTGCGTTATCTAATTAAGTTGCAGGACCCTAGGAAAACGCTATTTTGGGTATTTTACTGAGCCATCGATCGCATTGCGACTTTTTGCTCGTTATCTAAGTCGTGCTGATATTGCTTTCGTGTGTTTCCATGTTGTGAGAGTTTTAGAATTAGGTATGTACGAAATACAAAACGTTTTTGGCAACCCTTCCAGATTTGTTTCATAATTTTATTACTGTACAATATCTGCACAAAACAATTAACTTTTTGTCGATAAGATAATGAGTTTTCGATTAAGCCAGTTTAATACCTGCAATTCAATTGTGAACTTTCTTGATGATAAATTCAGTTGATATATTCATGATATATCCCAGGAAGCCCGCCTTCTCCCTGCCCCGCAGCAGATTTACAAGTTGATCTGCACATCATTGACCGTGACCAGTATATACCCGTTCCTGTAATCAATATCTGCATCTCCAATAGTCACGTGATCCCCAGGTATGTTGATGGGGAACCCGTTCTTGAGCTCCCCCTTCACGAGTGCCGGCAGTCCGATACCGAGGAGCATGTTCAGCTGCTCCTCAATCTCGCTCAACATGGTCTCACTGATTTGAGCCCCGCCCGCCAGCCCGGCTACCTGTATACGTCCCGCAGTGACGTCAGCACCTGTGGTGAAGACAGGTACAATCCGGTATACCCCATCAGCCAGAGCGAGGTTACACCTGCCAAGCAGGGACACAGCAGTGTGCAGCTCCACCCTGATCTCCAAACCACCGCTGTTCAGAGTGACCCGTGCCCGGAGGGGGGCGCTCACTGCCACGCCCACCTCATTGATTGACACAGAGGGAGGGGAAGTGCTGGTTATCTTGAATGAGACGTTATAGTCTTTGAGTAGGGTGTGTCTCCGCGTGGGAATGTTAACATCCTCCACTTTCTCGCCACCCCAGTACTGCTCGAATACCTGGGTTACCCCCGATCCTTGGACTGCCTTGTAGTTCACCAGGTTGAGGTAGTGGAGGCTGAATGCTAGCCGTGATATCATGTCCTCAGTGACCACGATAGCCACCTGACTCCCAGACCCAGGGAGTTCTGAGCACAGGTCCACCCCCCTCCTTCTCCGCACCAGGATGGGCGTGGTCGTAGAGGAGCTGGTCACAGTAGAGGATGTGGGGTACGTGGTTGTCATGAGCTTGTTCGGGTGGGCTGTGGGATCTATGAACGGGTCTGTCACGTCTGGTTCCTGGTCAGGGTCTGGGAGTGTTATCTGACCCAGTGCACCGATAATTGCGCACTCCTCGCCTCCCGTTACTATGGAGGGTCGGTTATTGATCTGGACTGTGTGCCCTTTCATGTCAAACTCGTCGTGCCTATCGAATACTGCTGTGTTTAGGTCATCCGAAACTTTGTCTATTTCCTCATTGATGGTCAGACACACGTACTGCTCCACTAGTTTTCTCAACTCCGACTCAAAAAGACTGAGGAATATGTTGATGATCCATCCAGTTCTACCCGTGAAGTGGATGTCTAGAGATCCCGCATCAAACTTGCAGAAGTCAGGGTCAGTTTGAAATCCCAGATACCCACTATCCGATATTTCACCCACAAGAACCCTAGACCTGACTGAAAAACCGTCCATATTCAGCTCCATACCGCCCGAAAAGGACACCGACCCATACCAAGACTTTTTGATAACCCTCCACTTGGAATCCACCATGATATCGCCCGAAATCTCCGCCTCCACCACAAGTTTGTCCTTGCCCGGCTCCTTACGGAGGTTCACCGTGGGCGTCATGGTCAACCATGAAAACTCCAAGTCCCAGTAGTTGATTGTCAGTTTGCCGTCTTTGATGCTGTCAGAGAGAGTCAGAGATTTGAGGTGGGTTACCGCCTTGTCCACTAACTCGTTAGCCAGGTCTTGGACAACACTCTCTCTGATCTTGATAACCACTCCCTCGTCGAATGGGGGGACGAGAGTTGTTCCAGTAGATAGCCCAATTAGGAGAGACAGGGAAATGAAAATTATCATTGTTCTAATAGATTTGGTGTTATCAGTAATGTACCCGAATCTAATAGATGGACTTATTCAAAAACTGTTTTATATTGACATGAAGCAACTGCTATGCGAGGATTGAGGAACCCACGAAGGAATTCAAAAACTTAAAATCATAATTCTCATAAAACGTAGTCATCTCAGACAAGTTCCTGCATATATATACTGGTGATAACAACAAGACGATTAGTCAACAGATCGGATTTCTCACGGCTGACCACGTTTAAGAAGGAAGATAGGAGAGAGACTGGCGGTTATCTCAGGTTTATGATTGGGAAATTAGTGCTAATTTTCGATTTCCTGGTGTCCTGGCGTCTTGCAGGGCGATAATCAATAAGAACAATCCTTGAATCTGGCCATGGCCTTCCGGGTGTCTGTTTATCAACTAGTCCTCGTTGAATAATCCTCATTAAATATTCCACAATGATATATTCCTCAATGATATGTTCCTCAGAATCCGGCAGCACTGGTCCGGAAGTGTTCTACTTCTATCAGAAGGGTTGGAGGATGGATGCTGACATGTTTCTTATCAAGAGGTGAGCATTGATCCATGCAGTTATAGTTCTGTGTCTGTAAACATATGCTGTGTCCAACATATGCTGTGACAGCCTGACATCACTGCAGTTCAGTGTACCTAGTGTCGATTATACAGGGCGTGGTCCTGTGTTCAATACTGTATGGATTGAACAGGTGATAGTGTAGCCCCCTACTCCCAATTACTGTTTTATAGTGACGTCCATAGTAGTAATAGCTTAACTCACAGACATAATATGTTGTCGTAATGTCGTATGTGGGGTGCCAGTATGTCGTAGTGTTGGACAGTGTGCCAATATGGGGGGGTAGAGTCTCACACTTTCACTGGGTGTGACAGTGTGGAGCAGTGTGATATAATGAGTGTGACACGGAGTGAAACATACCGTCACACATGGCGTGACACGATCGAGATATGAGCGATGAGTCAGCAGTACTTTCCACAATAACTTGTTACCAAAGTGTTCGCCCTGTTTGGAAACTCGATCATTTGCCTCTATCAGATCTAGCTTCACCATTGGAACCGTCACATGTATTATCCGCGCATTGTGATATTGGAACATGTATGATAGACAATGGAGATCCTCTAACAAATCCGGAGAATTGGTTACCAAGGCACTGACTGAATCTTATTAAACTCTCACTTACATTTTAAATATATCACTAAGTGGCTACTATAATATTGCATGCCTCTCTGTAACGCTACACCATTACCTTACACATAACTGCCCTTCGACCATCTTATCACTGATTATTATTTTGATTAATGGGGAATTTTCTGACTTTCGTCTCCGATCGTTTTACAATAATTTGTCTGGTAATTCATCTGCAATCATCACTATCCAACGTGTCGCTATGACTTTAAGCTGTGAAGCACCATTCTTCTTAATCTCATGGCATGATCAGGGACTGTAACTGAATGAATCTCAACAGTTTATCAATTTCACTTCATGTTCATGATTGCATCCTCACAACAAGCATCGCCGACATATTTTAGTAAAAATATTCATCGTGTTATTTAACACGTTATTCCTCCTTATTAACTAATTGGGGCCTGGGAAATGCTTCCAAGTTCTATATATGACGCTATTATAAAGTAATTTGGATTCCTCTATGCTCTTTTACACGATTTTAGTACGTTTTGAAGTGAGATGCGCAATATGATAGTCACATTCGATGTTGGTTGGGTCACAAAATACGTAAGTTCAGGCATTATTTAGCCATTTTCCATGTCAAGATCACGTTCTGTTCATTTTCCACTCCCAATCACCAAGCTCACTTTTCAGTTTTACCTCAAGTTAAGGAAAATTGACGGCAATTGCATGGCCTCAATACCCCGCGTTTATTTGATTACTAAACCGCTCTAGATCCTGCCGGCCTTGTTGCTATTGAATTTGAAATAGCAGGGAACTAAGTCGCTGTAACTTGTAGCGATGCAGGGCCCCATGATAGCTATTATTCGAGACAAGACCCTCTGAAGAAAGCAGGGGTTTTATTGGCTGTTTGTTACACGTGGAGCACACACATTCACGCTTAATGTCATTGCATATTATTCCTCACTCCAATAATACCTGTACAAGAGATAATTGCCATCATTTTATTAGCATGGTCCATTTTATTAACATGGTCCATATATTTCCCAGCTTTTGTAGGTCAGGGAGATTCCCCTTCAAGTAATCATCACTGTTCGAATAATAGGCAGCCATGTCATTCCCACTTTCAAACAGAAGTCCCTTCTTTTGTGGTCACTTGTTTCTAGTCCCAGGTGTAAAAACAGAAGTTTCTTTACTGCCTGTTTCGCCGATATTTGTGCGATTAAACCGTGGAGCTAGAACTGTGCCCGGCGCCCTGTAAACGTTATTCTGGGTCCCGTGGATGTTTTCCAAGTCGAGTTTCCTATTTTCTACTATATAGCGATCGTATTGATCTAGTCACATTCCTATGTTATCTAGGAGCGTGACAGAAGAATGAGGGAGTTACTCGATGCCAATGTCAAGTTTAGGAATGCTATAGAGGAAGTCAAACTCAAACTCAGAATTGTAAAGCTCATGAAGTCTGGTAAGACGTCCATGTTTCCATATCTCATAATGTAATACATGTGTTTTTATTTCCATATTATAGGACTGGTTTCCAGGGTAGTACTTAGAGGAGAGGAGTTTAAGAAAAATGACAATGTGGTGTCACCAGTTCTGTGGTGGGGCCAATTTCTCAATAACTGCGTCAAGCAACTCCGAGTTGTCGGTATTCTTATTAAGAGTTTGGTGTCCTAATAGTGAAAGTTGTGTCAGTAACCAAAACTGGTGTCAAGCAAAATTAAAATGATGTCGTAAGTGTCGAGTAGAAATTGTTCGTACTCAAGCTGTTATAGGGGCCATGAGGTTGAAATATTGTTGTCAATTGGATTTGGAGCACAGCTTTTTAGAGATATCAGTTGTTGTGACACATGTGCAGCCACATCCTGAGATATGCTGACACATGACACCACTTATAGCTATAAGAATGCCGGAGCAGATACATTGTTAATGTAGTTTTCACATTGATGAGCCACCCTCCTGTTAATGATGGGTATTAGAGCCGGTGTGTGTGTGTTTCCATGGTAATGTGCATTGTGCATTGTGTTTCGAGACAATTATATGGACCAAAGCCCGCGCGTATCACTGTTTGAACTATAGCTTTCGTTATATTGTTACTTGATAGTTGATGACTGAAACTTGTATGATATGGGGCCAATGTTCGCATTGATATCGGAGCAGGTTTGCCCATGTAGCACCACCCTTGCGAATTATAGCGTTTCTTCTGATCGTACATTTTAACGCGTACTGACGGCAGCTTGACAGGAGCGCGAGTGTCAGGACAGATAGACAGATTTGGGGAGGGACTGACCCATCATTTCCACAACGTGACAAGTAAAGTGAACACAAACATGGAGAGAAGGAAGGAGAAATCATACGAGGTAGGGAGTATTACAATATCTGACAATGCTGACAACTTGTGTAGCCATGTTGACACCGTATGTAGCTTCACTCACACCATTTGTCCAGGTGATGGCACGTCAGGAGGCAAAGTTGGATCACAGGCGGCCATCTACAGTGGCTGCCAGATCGAAATACGGAAACACCATTTGTATACCGGTACATGCAAAATCACTTCTTCCCAGTTCCCACCTTATTAAGCCCGAAGCATCTACTTTACTTGATGGGATCTACTAAACGTTAAAACAACACTTATAGCTATAGCGCGACACCACTTATAGCGTGAAAACCACTGTAGAGCCCAGTGTAGCTACAACCACTGCGGTTGTTCAAATCGTGTTGATGAATTATCCCCACAGTCGCTGGATTTCGACGACCCGGAGACTGCAGATATCGTGTACACTGACAGTTTCGGTCGGCCAGATCTGGAGCGCATACACAGAGAGTAAGTCTTGTCCACATATTATAAACTGATCTCTGCTTCTTCCTGAGGGAATATTGGTGACTATATAACCAATGGTCGGCGGAATTGGGGAATGTATCCAATGTCATGCACTTATTGCAGCTACAATAGACTGCGCGCCACCTGAGCGCCATTAGGATCGCCACCCCGGGCTACTATTCCCATTCTCTCTCACACACACATGAGACGAATTGAGCTCCACCGTTCAAATAATGAGCACCTCAAAACTCGATGCATTGCTGCTCATTAGATACTTGATACACACCTGTCTGTATTGTTGTTGTGTCTTGTACAATTCATTTGAGGTTTGAGACTGCTTTATGACTGTGTTATCGATGTTACAGATGTTCTTAATAATCTTGAAATATTTTGAACTATATTGTGAATTATCATCCTAGTCAATCTCCCACACACACAGGAGATCAGACAAATTCTACCATCATAAGATTGAGAGTCTGATGCAGATGATGAGAGATAGGACCAAGAAACGCGCCAAATCGGCGCCAGCCATCAGAGCCAAAGCGGCGCCTCAGTACACCGTCAACAACCTCCCTGAAACAATTCTGGAAGACAAACAGGTACTTGGCGGGTGGTTTGGAGGATCAGCTCTGTTTTTGTATGTTTGTTTGTTAATAGGAGCCGATGCTTCCTGTCCACTTCCAATTTTGGGGGCTCACTCCCAATGCCCATACAGAGTACACCCCCACTTGCAGATGACGGTCAACGATGCCGAGTTTGAGTTGAAGAAGATGAGGGCGAGTGTGATGGCCTCACGGACAGACAAAGTCCTGCTATACGGCGAGGAAGTGGAGTCAACTCCCACCAGGGGAGTCGCGATGGATGGCAGATTGCCAACCCGGGGAGCTGGAAACCGGAGACCTGGCTCAGCTGCCATCTCACGGAGCAACAGTTCACAGGTTCATGAGAATTGCATCTAGAGTCTGAGCATCTCAATACTTATTACCTATCTGGGTCTTGATAAACTACGGTTTCAGGCAGGCCGTGTGATTGGGAGTAGACAGAGTGGAGACAACTCCAAATCGGTAAGCATGGTGATCAATGAATCTTGACAGTACAAGTGCTCACTTGTTCTCAATTCCTTGTCACAGGTATCCAGAACTCCTAGCAGATCTGAGTCTCGGTCCAGTCTCATCGGTTTTCGGAGTAAGAGTGTTGTGAGAACTGAGCAGAAAATCCCACAAGATCAGGGTCGCCCCTCTGTATCCAGATTGACTGCTTTCAGCAGACCACAGGTTTGTTCTCTAACCTCTCTGAATGGTACCAGTATCTCATATTCCTCAAGCTGCGTGCTATCAGTTCCTAATTTTCTAGGATGATGATTCTGACATGAATTCAATGTCAGAATCAGAGGACGAACTCGCTGCTTCCATTAACCGTGCCCCTGGCCCTCTCCCTACTGGCCTGTACTTCAACAAGCTGGGGAAGAAGCTACAAGATTTCCAAGACTTGCGATACCCGTCCAGGTCGTTAAATAACAACCCGGGAATGTACCCGAATCAGAAACCCTTCCCAGAGCTTTTCGATGTCAAGCTAGCTCAATCTTACAACAGATTCTGTAAGAGAACCGGTGAGTTGTGTTTTTAAACTGATCAAAATGAGATGAGACCTCTGATCACCAGTACTTGTCAGTTGAGATATTGTGACTGACAAAACAACCCCCTTATAGCCCGGATAAAGACAGTACAGCAGTGTAAGCGGGAGATTGAGGAAATGATAGCTCAGTCCCAGGTCAAGGAAAACAAGGATCCGTGGGAAGAGGGATATGTGTACAGACAGGCGTGGAGTGGTGGGACTACACAGGGGCCACTAGAGAAATCGCCTACTGGGAAAGAGTGAGGGCCTCATGTTGTTATCTTTCAATAAGAGTTGTATTAAAGTGACAGAGACTACTCGATGACTATTAGGGTTTTAGAAAGCAGTGTTCAAAGCAGGCTAGAGTGAATTTTCTGTCGAAAATTATCTTTACATTGTTGATTTGTTACTAGTGGAATTTGTTGGAGGTATTTAAACGTGGATTTTCCTTTAGTTTGAAGTTCGCTTTCATACCTATATATCCCCGCATTTTGGCTCCAGCTTGCCCAGATAATCGCGTGACGGCGTGACGCGCATGTCCAGCTGCGCGCGCGTTCACGCACAAAAAATCATGAGCGCTATCGTTATTCAACTTTGTTCACTACTTTGTACTTTAGCATATGCGCCCTCCGTATAACTTCGCGTTACTAAGTTTGTGATTATGTTTATTTCTGCCATGCATGTTGTTGTGGTCAAAAAGACATGGAGAAGTCGAGCACATGACTAGATTACATGGGAGGTCAAGATGAAGTAAAGATTTTGACAAGCTTTACTACAAAGAAGTCATAAGATTAATACATGATCTAAGGATGGTCAATACGTAATTGCAGTCCAGCTGTAATTTTGTCAAAACTCATCATGAATGTGAAAAACTGACGAAGAAGTTAAAAGGGATGAATTTCGTCCTCGTGTAAATACTGTCTTTTAACTAAGGTCACGATCAACGTGAACTGAAAGTAAATTCTACAAAAAGTTGTTCAAATCCTTCCTGAATTCAGGTTTAGAGTCATCTCTATTTCTGTTCCTGGCCAGGAAGGGTGTTTCATTCCGGGAGATATTGTTCTCCAGTGCTTCCACTCTCCGGGATGATGCAGCACTGTTTTGCCGCATTGTGCCCTGCCTGGATAACCACGTGTCATTTGATCTGTAGTAATTACTCAGTCTCGAGTCGGCAAATCGCGAGTCTTGAGTTAGTCTGGAGTCTGCCTGTCTGTACTCTGCCTGTCTGTAGTCTGCTTGTCTGTAGTCCGACTGTCTGGTTGAGGTGCTACCACCTGATAGCCAGGTATCCAGTCTGGAAATACCTCGTCTCAGCGAGCGTCTTGTTGACGATGCGGTGACTTCTCTCTCCAGAACAGTCTCATCCTCCGAAGAGGAGACACTCCGTATCTCATAGTCCGGTTCAACATTCCTCAGTGAATCCCAAACATCGGACAGGTCTATCATACTGACAGATGTCTGCAGGTAATCCTCCTGATGAATAGCTCTCCTCATCTGCGCACTTCCTGGTCTCTGTAGTCGGTGTGGGGGTGGTGGCGGTCTGGAGTTGGTAACGACAATGTACTCGTTCCTACACTCACAATTGTTCTCCCTGTGACCGCTCTCAGCTAGGAGTGAGATTCTACTCCCCAATCCTAGCGATGTGTCCCTGGTGTAATTGACACCGTCACCATGGTAACCACGTTCACTGTTCTGAGAGTGTTTCCACACACTGACACTCCTTATAAACTCAACGTCCGTCAGATCACGCACTTCCTCATTCGTTATCACGTGGAAATTAGGTCTGTGGAACAGCTCCAGCAGCGATTTTACAAGGAACATGAGGTCACATGACCTGTCAGAGGACCAATCGGACAGACACTGGAGATAAACTTCCCCGTACTCATTGACATTGGGGTGTAGGATGTAGGAGCAGGCTATCACAATGGGAGGAGAAATAGGGTAGTTGTCTGATGCTCTTATTGTAAACTCATAAAGTGGACCACCCTCATATAAACCATGATTGGGATTTATCTTTATCTTGAAACGCAACAAGTTCTCATCGGAGAAGGTGACAGCAACTTGTCCATTTGTTGCTTGGCAACAATTCCTGGCAACATTGCGTAGTTCTTGTTGGAAAAGTGCCATGTGACTGCTGAAACCTGTGTAGAGTAAATTGAACAGTGTTTAATGAACACACATTCCATACATTGAAGAATACCATATATTGAACAATATTGAAGATTATATCGAATGTCAACTGGTATCATCTAAAACAAGTTGTTCGAACAAATGCTGAATTGAAAGCTTGATGATCTACCCTCATACAGAATTTATCACTGTTACTTGCTCAGCTGATATAATGCACTCGGTAGTTATCCTTTATTATGACGAGCAATAACTATCCCAATTCAATTTATCTACTATTAGGATCATGACAGCGACAAGAGACTGCATAAGGGTGATGGCTATGATAAAAGTTTGTCAGAAGGGTAAGACTATAGCATTAGCAGGCAAGCCTGACTCGTCCTGTTGTTTGTTTACAGCCTCGGGATGCCGGGCGAGACAAAACACTCTTGACTAACCTCAGGTCTCAGCTCAGGATATTACCACCAATCTGAGTGGTTGCTTCCACTCGCGATGACTGATGAGCACACCCTCAGCCTCGAGTAAAGGGAAAGCCCCCATGCTCCGGTATGTCTACCATCTGGCCTGGTTGATTAAAGCAATCGACTTTAATCAACCAGACAGAGCTGTTCTGTCTTCACCAGTGAGGTGGACCATCGGGAGTATGCAAGCAAATTACTAAGTCAGCCCTAGCAATGACATGTCTTAGACATAGTCCTGAGGCCGAACTTTGCACAGTGAGCCCAGCTCAATCTTTTTCATTGGGTATACATTTATTACAGTCTAGCTAGACAGTCTCCCTTGTGATCTAGCTAGATGAAGGGAGATGGTACATAGCCATCTTGGGCTGATCACCGGCTCAATTGATAGGCAAACTTGAATTGCCTGCTGTCTGTTTGAAGCCTCAGGGGGTTATTGATTGACTGTGTCAGTGGAGACAAGACATTGTTGACCATCTTCAGCTCCGGATATCTCTGGCTGTGACCACTCAAGAAGAGCACTCACTGAGCTGTGAGGACAGGGGAAGCATGACTGTCGCTTGGCCTGGTTGATCAAAATGACCAAGGCCCTATACTTAGGCCCTATAGAGAATGGGCAGCAATAGAGAATGGTATTATTGGGGAAGGGTCCCAAATGTTTTTGATAACGTGACACTGCCACAGCGTTTCTGTATTTTCATTGGTTGTATCCATGTTTTCATTGGTCAATTGCTGTTACATGATCAAAAACATCTGGGACGGGGGACCCCTTTCCAAAAATATCCTTCTCTTTTATAATACCAATTTAAATAATCACCAAAAGTTTTAGTTTCTACTCATTCACAATACATGAACATTGTTCATTGAACAATATACAACATTACAACATTCACAATACAACAATACAACAATACAACAATACCAGATGGTGTGCCACATTTTTGATCGTAAAATTTTGACAATTGTATTTTAATGCAGCAAATTTTTGTGCCGCGCAATGAATAAACATTTTTATTGCAATTGCATTGTTCCATTCGGCATTCATTGCAATCGCAATTGTTCTATTCATTATTGTCAATTGTTAATGATAAACTCACACTACTTTGACGCTGTGATCTGAGCTGTCGTAAAAGGAGCCGCGCCGCGCCGCGCAGCACGCGCGCGGAGCAGTATTAGGGCGCGGATCATATCGCACGGAAACAATTGGGCAGAGCAGCCGAGCGCCCCAGCAGCCAATATTGATATATATTATATTATTATATCATCAAATGATCTATGAGATGATTCGATGATGCCATGATGAGAAAAAGTGAATGAAACTAAAGAGGTATGACAAATTGATCATAAATCGAACTTTACACACCCCACTAATCAACTGAATTTGATCATCAAATGATAGAATAAATTTCAAGCACCATATGCAAAAGCCTGAATTTGGAACATTATTTACTTGTGTGCACATTGAGTGCCTGTTATTCCACATTGTGATCTAGAAGGCTACCAGGCCAGTATTTTATTTCCATTCTGAGTAGTAAGTAGTTGTATTAATCTAGATGTGGATCATGTCTGATGGATAGCTTACTCATTCTATAGATCTATGAGGCTGTTAGTTTATGTAGAGCATGTTCAGTATTTGATATCTGAATTTTGAATGATTGATTTAGGTTTATATGTGATGAATGCCCTGGGGACAAAATATGAGGGCCCTCTAGAAAAGAAGACTAATAAGGTGAGATTGTGGGTGTCAGTTGGTTTTTCTTTTTTACAGAAAGTTCTTATATGAGCTATTGTTTTGTCTGAACTATGCAGTAAATATACTATTCAGTGGAAGGAGTATCATGTGAAATTATCACAAGGACAGCTTCTATTTTATAAAGACAAAACATCAGATGTAAGTAATTACAAAATATGATTTGATATTCAGTTGACTGCAATGTTCAATCATCTGAAACTTCTCAATGAAGCTTATTTTTGATCTTATCCTGTTACAGCAGCTGCAAGGAACACTGAACCTGAGTGTTACAACTTTCTGTAACAACTTGTCATCAGGAGTATTGACTCGTGGTTACCAATTCAGTGTCTCAACTCCAGACATAGAGGCTCACTTTAGGGTGGGTATATTTCTTTTGCTCAGTTCTAATCTCATGTTATTTGAATGATACCTAAATGAGGCATCATAGAGTTGGAAGAAGTATCAGGCAATTATGCTTCAGGCAAACACTGCTGAACAAAGGGACAAATGGATAAAAGAGATCATGTCTTCAGTTACTGAGGTTTGTTCACATTAAAAGTTTTAAGTGATCTATCAAGTTGCAATATAGTCTTATACTTCAGCCAAATAATAATCTTGAATTCTTAGTAAACTGAGCAACTACAATTATCATCTTCACCCAAGATGTATCTCTTATTCATTTCTAAAAGGCACTCAAATGGTGTTAAAAGGTGTCTGTCTGTTAACTTCAAATCAAATATATACAATATACATGAGCTTTTAAACTTTTCATTCTTTTGGTATATATCTTTCATATACCTAGCTGATGTGATGGGGCGTACTCTGTACACTAATTAGAAGTACAATAACAATAGTGAGGCACTACATTGTCATTGCATATCACAATAGACCCCGACATGTGTATACATTACAGGTACCATAATTTGTACATCAATGTATTGTTCAAAACAATGTACTATGCTCAATATCAGAGATCAGTTCAGGTTCTTATTCACTATTAATTGAATAAGAATGTAGCACAACCATGGAAGGAGGGCATATCTTGGAATAGATTTGTAATCTGTAATTTGTGATCTGTAAACATAATGCCCACTTCACCCGTGAACAGGACCAACGCCCAAGCCTCCTCTAAAGCTCAAACATGTGAATGCTGACCAACACCATGTTAGAGGGGGGGGCTGGCAAGCACCTGCAATTTCTATCTGTTTAGCTCAGTTCTGAGACTTGATGCACACAGTTGTCAGCTACTGATGACATACACTGTATAATGTACATTACTGTAACCACATGTACTTCAACACAATTATAGGAAGCGAAGTGTCAGGAGAGGGGCATACAGTTTAATAGCATTATCATCAGTAGCTCAGTGCAAATTACACCACACAAGACCCCCCATTCGTCTACATTCTCCTGCCCTATGACATGAGTACTACCAATAGCACTATCGCTAATAGCACTGTGATCGTGCAATTGGTAGCTTCCACTGGTTGTAGTTACACTAGCACTGTCATAGTGCTAGTTCTATAGTATAGTGCTACAACTACTACCTACTGAGATAGAGGAGAATAGTGCAAGTGGTAGTCGTCTGTATGCCTGTGTTATTATAAACAGTATGTCCACTTCAGTCTTCACTTCAGTCTTCAGAAAAACGCCTTTGTGGCAAATCGTGTATGACAAATGTATCACACCAAAGGCAAGTGAATAACAGGTGTAACGTGTACAGCAAATATGTTCTATAAGTGTTTGTTTCTACAGAGTGGGGTATTGTAGCAAGTAGTTACCAGTTACCAATATGAACCTTGTGGTTACCATCGTGGCAGCTTTTCTAGATCTTGGGTATAGCACTATGTGTAAGTACTGCACAGTACACACTGCACAGTACACAGTACACAGTGCACATTGATATATCAAAATCCAGCTTCATGAAAAGCACATCTTCAGTTGAAACTTGTATGTTCACTGTCCTATATAACATTCTACCTTGAAAATGGATCATAACTTTTCTCATACAGTTGTAACCTGATCCTATACATACTCACACAGCCATCTGATGCAAATATTGTTCAATTTTGAGAACTTCTGAACAACATATTATAGCAGGGAAAATTGCGTGAAATATGCTCAGTTATAGTATGTACGATTATAATTGTTGTGTATTATTCTGACGATAGACATGAATATGAATATTACAAGCCCGTAATGTAATGTTGTACCTAGTAACCCAAATTTCGGAGAAAACCGTTTCCGCGAAGGGCTCTCCCTGCGGAAGACTCATACTGGATAACCGGGATTAATTCGGAGTGATTTCCTTGATCAGACGATATTTGGGAGAGAGAGGATATTGAGATACCAGCTAGTATATAGCCTATTTTATAGCCAGCTATTATATAGCCTATAAGTACCTATAGTGATTACAGAATGATGTGTTATGAGAGATGATGACAATGACCGTGTTTGTTACTGTTGATGACATATTCGTGACATATCATTACAATGATATCATTCCGAAAAAAGGTGATTTGAAAAACAGTGAACTATCGTAATCACTGATCAAATATTCAATATTGACGTCAAGTTTTGTCGTTTATAAGGGCGTGTCTGTGTGTGTGTGTGTGTGTGTCTGTGTCTGTGTGTCTGTGTGTCTGTGTGTGTATGTCCCTATAATATAACTGATAACGGAATCAGTGTTTGAGTAGTAGGGACTGGTAACAGTGAGACTATCGATGTTGTATCTTGTATACTGTGTACTGTACATTGTACAGTGTACATGCTGCATAAATTCACTGCGTACTATGATATACTTATATACAGTACAGTATGTGGTATACAATATACATACTGTATCCCTATACAGTAGTCAACTGTCAATGTGTTGCGTGTGGGTGTGTTTGTATGTACCTATGTCCTATGCATGTATGTACTGTATGTGTGTATGAACAGTATGTATCTGTGTGTGTATGAACAGTATGTATCTGTGTGTGGATGTGTGTGTATGTGTGTGTGTGTGTGCGTGTGTGTGTGAGTGACTGTATGTGAGTTATTACTGTACGATTATATAATAGTTATAGTACTAGCTACGCACTCTGATACAATCACTGCGAGACTAATGGCGCCAAGTGCTACTACCGTATTGTTATCTACATACAGTTCTATTATAAGAAGGAGTTTTGCCAAGTTACTGTACCAATGTTTTCATGAGAATTCCTCAGAATTTAGACAGACCCTATAACGTCTATAGGTAGCTTCGAGTGAGAAATGAAGAAAAACTAAACGGAGGACATTGTTCTCTTTCTAGAACAATCAAACTGGTTCTGTGCCGGAAACATTTACATCATTATAACAAAAGCGATAGCTGAGAGAAACACACCGAAATGAGAAATTCGATCCGGTCTATTCATGGTTGATCTATCGATATTCGGATCACATCGAGATTTGTAATCGATAAAATAAGTTGTCCTTTTCGAATATGGTAATCGGTACTTGATTATCATCTGTCGACTTTTGGGTTGTGTAGCGTCATCTGTCAGTTAAATGACACACACGAACACACACACGAACACATACACACACACACACACACACACANTATGCATTCTTTTCTCGTATGAAGAATAATGCATATATTCTTTGAATAACTGTGACCACTGCCCTCATTTACTACGATTTCTCAACATCCGTTATATGAAATCGATTCCTGTTTCTCCATTGAGTCAAAATGATGAAGTCTAGTATTCATCCAAAGCAATGATAAAACATGCTTGCGAAACAGGTTAACCCCGATTTTTGCATGTTTCTTCTAACAAAGGTCACCGCCACGGACGGGCTGCGGATGAATTCCATATCACATCATTTATACGCATTTGAGTGGCTGCGAAACTCAAGCAATTCTCAATTGATTTTGGGTATAATATCACTGTTTTTCGTAGCGACTTTCTCATGCAGCCGAAATTGAGCTTCTGCCCTTTT
>CAMPET010000023.1:396340-408839 GCA_946803715.1 Beroe ovata | reverse complement strand
TGATTTAGTGTGTTAGTGTTTGTGTGTGTGTGTGTGTGCGTGTGTGTGTGTTGCGGTGCGTGATGAAATCTAATTTGCGTTCCGAGAACCCAGTGGTCTGACGGAAGACAGAACATAGGTAACCCAAGAACGTCAGATAAGAGTAATAAGCAGTAATGAGGTGTACACCAAACCGTCATTAGACTCAGTGCCCATACTTGATCCACAGGCTACGTTACTCTTCTTCAACAACTACCTAAAAACCGACATGGATTCTTCAACCGAAGTTTTATCCATTTCATCTGACAAAGCATTCTTTGTACGCCAAGTAGTCAAATAGCATAGGTCTTGTGATAGGTTGTTTTCAACAATTTCAACTCACCTGCAATGACTCACGGTATGTCTGGACGATTATCTCCCTTCTTCTGATTCATATGTTTTACTTAACTCAGTTTATTACTAGGATTTATATTCGGTTCTACCACGCACCCTGTTTGTTGCTGGTTATGGACTTGAACAGTAGGTTCCATTGAAAATGATGGGAGTTTCCGAGTTTGGTGTGCTGACTGACTTGCCGCTTTCGCGATTTCAATGAAAAGTTCCATTCTATTTTGAGTTGCAAGTCAGTCACAATGGCACATCATTCTTTGATTCTCGTACGGTGTTCTAATTTCTGTCAATTGTTGTCACCATGCCACTCAACCTCCACTCTCCATCTCACGAGGAAATCACAGGAATTAGATACGAATCCCCCGGCTTGTAATTGCTGTGCATTGCTAAACCCCTCTCTTTTCAGACACGATGCTAGACGCAGTTGCGCACTACTTCGAATCTAACTGTTTTTCATGGAGAATCAACAAAGCGAAGAAACTAACACCCTCTGCAGTGGAGCCAGCAGCACACAACACTTTCAACCGGAAATACTGCGTCGTTCGCAAACTCGGTTCCGGCGGATATGGCACCGTATTTCTGGTGGCCAGACGGAGCGACGGCCGCCAATTTGCCGCCAAGATCGTACCGAAAGAGCGATGTCGCCGGACGACGTGGTGTCCGCGCCGGCAAACGGAAATCCCCGACGAAGTTCACATCTGGGAGGGCATCAGCCAGCACGAGAATATCGTGAAGTTTGAGGAATGCTATCTGGAGAGGGGACACTGGATCATAGTTACCGAGTATCACGCCGGATTCCAGGATCTCTTCGATTTCAACACGGAGACCAAGGTGCCGCTCAGCGAGACAGAGGTCGTGGGGATAGTGAGACAAGTGATGACGGTGTGTCTCAGTCTCCGAGACTCGGGCGTAGATCACAGGTGAGAGAAGGAGGTGAGGGGAGGTGCGAGTTTCCAATTCTTCCCAACTCTCAATCGATAATCGTACCAAATCAAGCATTAGTTCAGCAACTAACAGTAACATTTTATTTTGTATCATCAGGGATATCAAAGATGAGAACCTGCTGTACAACCCCGAAACGAAACAAGTGAAGCTAATCGATTTCGGATCTGCTGCAAAAATCGATACATCTCAGTCCTACAGCCATATCCAAGGTAAGTGATGACCATGGACACCATGTCTTCAGAGTTCACTATACTGGACTAAGAATTGAGTTGGAAGTTTTTACTATGATACGAGAGAGCCCCACACTGTGGGCCATGAAGTCCCTAAGATCGCTACTCATCAACCATCATTATGATTATGCACACCTCTCCCCATCAGGGACCGACGTCTACATCCCGCAAGAGTACTACACAACGGGCAGTTACACTGCAGATGGTGGGGCTGTGTGGGCCATCGGGTGTCTCGCTTACATTCTCCTAGCCAGACAGGCGCCCTTCCAAAACCGGGACCATGTCAGGGCTTACAAGAAACTGAGCTGGACAACGAAAACTAGGGGACCTGTGAGCGACGAGGCCCGTGCGTTTGTGGAAAAGTGTCTAGACCGGGACCCCGAGTCGAGGTGGTGTCTCGATGAGATGGTGTCATGTGAGTGGTTGGAGGGGAAGAAGTGTGCGGAGAGCAGGCTACAGCGACATGGATGACAGGGTGATAGACTAGTGGTAACTATTATCTAAATAATTTATAGCAGCTCTGTGTCAGTGGTAGTAGCTTGCTAATAACACTGTGTCTGGGGAATTATAGATCTAGAATGGGGTAAAATATCGAGAATGATGCTAGGTTGACTTAATCGTGGCGGTCGGTGGACAATACAATATTGACTTTACCAAATGTGACGTTCATCAACAACACCAAATGAAATGAAGACATACTTAACTTGTTTATTGGCAATTGATTGATAATTTGATTGAAATTAACGGATGGATCGGCTATTGGTATAGTTACTGTTATCGAAACAGGCATTTTCTCTGAGAGGTGGTCGCTTTTAGTTTGAATGTTTTCGCGAGATTTCAACGTTTTGTTCTCACGGTGAGATTGGAGGATTATTTTACTTTTAGGTATTGACGTAATATTGTAAATTAAATTGAATGAGAATTTTCGAAAAACCGCAGCAAAAATCCCTGATTTCTCTCGGAAACTGGGGCCATGCAAAACTTACCTCCGTAATCAGTTGTCACATTGACAATGTCACTTTTTTGACCGGTATGTGTCTTTGTGAACGGTTCCACGGTGAAGAGATACGTGGTCCACGGGAGCAGACCTCCAATTGTAGCACTTGAATTTGTTACCGTGGTGATAACCTTACCACTATCACTTGCGTTGTTGATATGGTAACCCTGGTAACGCGATTGGTAACCGTGGTAACAAGAGTGGTAACTATGGTAACGAGGGTGGTAACATCATGAAGCACATCCTCCTTACCAGGATATCCACTTGAGGCGTTTCCCAGAGTAGTATGACGGCAGTGCTGTTAAGAGGGAATCCAATGAGTTTCTTAATCTCCTCTGGAGACGTACCCTCCACTTGAATATCCACAACATCGGAGTATGCAACATCGGCACCAAACTCTGTTTTCACCTTGGGGTGATGCGGAAATGCGAATCTTTTACCGTGGTTAATATTTGATTTCCAAGGATATTTCATAGTTAATTAAAGTGGATCCTGGTGTTCATAGCTTCTTCTCATTCCATTCCATCATACCCGAATGGAGTACGAAGCTCCCACGGTGAGATCTGTCAGTTTCAGTGAGGTTTTGCCGGATGTGCTGTGCGACTTAACAACCCCCGGTCTGTCACTCATCCAATAATCGACCACGTAATCCGTGGGGCTGCCCGACTTAGGGGGCGACCATCTGACCTCGGCTTCCCGATTGTTGACACGTGCTTTCACAGACTCGGCCGGCGCCAACGTGTCTGAGGATGGGGTGTTACCAATTACACATTGCAAACACACGGTTTCGTATGTCACTACGCTAATCACGCGCCACGTGACACGTGTATCGATATATCACGTGATATCTCACTGACTGGCAGGGAGTGTGGTTGCGGACACAGTGTCGCTCTCCTCACTCAACGCTCCCCCGCTACTGGTGGTTATCATGATGAATTTGTACGTGGTGTCGGGGTTCAGGTCCACTACCCGGTAATTGGGTGAGGTGGTGGGAAGTCCCAGGGACATCTGGTGCCACGAGCTCATGCTGGGACTGAGAGAGGGAACATGGGTAAAGTAGAGGAGGGGTGTGAGACAACAACATTTCACTCCTCTGTCACACGGATCACTCAGAAGTGGCGACACTTCTGAGTGATCAAAACACCTGAGTGATCGCCCACACTTGTCGCATTGTCGCAATAGTGAGACTTAACTCTCTTTAGACTCGGGGTTCATGGTAGTTAATTACCACACACCATATCATGGACTATATTAAGTTACCCGGTATATTTGAGAGTGTACGCTGATACAAGCCCAGGTCTGAGTGTTGGTGGATTCCACACGACTTGTATACTTGTGCTGCTTACCGGTATACACGATAGTGACGTCACGGTAAGGTCTGTGGGAGGGGGGCGGTGACGGGTGAAAATATGACGGATTATCGGGCTCAGACCAATCCATATCAAATTATTGAAATTATCAGCAAACACCATTCGCCACTGACCTGATACAATGAATTTGGTCTTAAGATCGACACTATCCATCGAGTTTGAAACTGTCACTGTTACAGTTTGAGGTCCGGCATCGTCAAATGTATAGAGGAGCATGGGCAGAACAGACTTCATACTTGCCGAGCCATTGGTGTCTTGTGTAGACCATCTATACTTGAGTCTTGAAATCTGAGAAAGAGAGTCAATTAGGAAGTTAAATATTTTGAGTTGCGATCCTCCTCACTATCAATTGAAAAATAGTGTGATTCTACATCTGAGCTAAGCGACTCACGTCCACATCTGTGGAAGCGTCTGTGGTTGTCACGATGAAAATGACACCCTCTCCCACAGCAGGATCCTGCGGCTCTTGTTGTATGACCAGACCTGTGATGGGGACATCGACCTCAACCACAACCACGGAGACCTGGGGTCCTGCCCCGTTGTTTGCAGTCAGGGATATCATGTAGGAACCCGCCCTGAAGACATAGTGACGACTTTACAACTTGATAAGGCAGCTGGGTAGTTACTTTCGGGTTAAAAACTGTACAACCATTAAGATGCAATGGTAGACCATATTCATGATAACTCACTCATTGAATGTGTGTGAGNCGATTGGTAACCGTGGTAACAAGAGTGGTAACTATGGTTACGAGGGTGGTAACATCATGAAGCACATCCTCCTTACCATGATATCCACTTGAGGTGGTTCCCAGAGCAGTATGACAGCAGTGCTGTTTAGAGGGAATCCAATGAGTTTCTTAATCTCCTCTGGAGACGTACCCTCCACTTGAATATCCACAACATCGGAGTATGCAACATCGGCACCAAACTCTGTTTTCACCTTGGGGTGATGCGGAAATGCGAATATTTTACCGTGATTCATAGTTGATGTCCAAGGACATTTCATAGTTAATCAAAGTGGATCCTGGTGTTTATAGCTTCTCCTCATTATATTCCATCATACCCGAATGGAGTAGGTAGCTCCCACGGTGAGATCTGTCAGTTTCAGTGATGTTTTGCCAGATGTGCTGTGGGACTTAACAATTCCCGGTCTGTCACTCATCCAATAATCGACCACGTAATCCGTGGGGTTGCCCGACTTAGGGGGCGACCATCTGACCTCGGCTTCCCGATTGTTGACACGTGCTTTCACAGACTCGGCCGGCGCCAACGTGTCTGAGGTGTTACAAATTACACATTGCAAACACACGGTTTCATATGTCACGACGTTAATCACGCGGCACGTGACACGTGTATCGAGATATCACGTGATATCTCACTGACTGGCAGGGAGTGTGGTTGCGGACACCGTGTCGCTCTCCTCGCTCAACGCTCCCCCGCTACTGGTGGTTATCATGATAAATTTGTACGTGGTGCCGGGGTTCAGGTCCACTACCCGGTAATTGGGCGAGGTGGTGGGAAGTCCCAGGGACATCTGGTGCCACGAGCTCATGCTAGGTCTGAGAGAGGGAACATGGGTAAAATGGAGGAGGGGTGTGAGACAACAACATTTCACTCTTCTGTCACACTCAGTGGCGACACTTCTGAGTGATCAAAACATCTGAGTGATCGCCCACACTTGTCGCATTGTTGCAATAGTGAGATTAACTCTCTTTAGACACGGGGCGCATGGTAGCTAATTACCACACACCATATCATGGACTATGATAAGTTACCCGGTATATTTGAGAGTGTACGCTGATACAAGTCCAGGTCTGAGTGTTGGTGGATTCCACACGACTTGTATACTTGTGCTGCTTACCGGTATACACGATAGTGACGTCACGGTAAGGTCTGTGGGAGGGGGGCGGTGACGGGTGAAAATATGACGGATTATCGGGCTCAGACCAATCCATATCAAATTATTGAAATTATCAGCAAACACCATTCGCCACTGACCTGATACAATGAATTTGGTCTTAAGATCGACACTATCCATCGAGTTTGAAACTGTCACTGATACAGTTTGAGGTCCAGCATCGTCGAATGTATAAAGGAGCATGGGCAGAACAGACTTCATACTTGCCGAGCCATTGGTGTCTTGCGTAGACCATCTATACTTGAGTCTCGAAATCTGAGAAAGAGAGTCAATTAGTAAGTTAAATATTTTGAGTTGGGATCCTCCTCACTATCATTGAAAATAGTGTGATTCCACATCTGAGGTAAGGGACTCACGTCCACATCTGTGGAAGCGTCTGTGGTTGTCACGATGAAAATGACACCCTCTCCTACAGCAGGATCCTGTGGCTCTTGTTGTATGACCAGACCTGTGATGGGAACATCGACCTCAACCACAACCACAGAGACCTGGGGCCCTGCCCCGTTGTTCGCAGTCAGGGATATCATGTAGGAACCCGCCCTGAAGACAAAGTGACGACTTTACAACGCGACAATGAGTCAGTTTGGTAGTTACTTGTGGAATTTAGATTGTGCTATCCGTTATGGGGTGAAAAACTGTACAACCATTAGGATGCTGTTAGACCTATTGAATAACTCCATTTTCATGATAACTCACTCATTGAATGTGTGTGAGAAAGTTGTTCCTTTTGTTCCTGTTTCATATGAAACTTTCTTCGAGTCAACGAACCACATGAAATGAACATCATCCACAAAACTGTCGGTTGACACTTTGAAATCTATCTTTGAATGTATGGGAACAGCTAATCCAGGATCCGCAACGATAGTCAGGTTTTTGAGGGCTGAGGAAAAACATGTTTATGTGTCAGACGTCAGTGCTTGGATCGTGGAATTCATAAACTTCAGATCTCAGTATCTTATGCTTGTACTGAATTCTACAAACAACCGTAGCGCGAACGCACGTGGTTTGATATCACAACACAAACTTCGCGCGTTCCAACATTGCACCATCCAATTTGCGACCGTCCAATTGTACAATAACAATTGGGTTACTGATGATCACATTCACAGACTTGTACATAAACATTAAACAACCGCAAAACGACAAACTGTAGACGATATACTGTAGACTAAACTAGGATGCAGATAACGTAAACAAGACTGTTTTTCACAACAACGAGAAAAAACATGTCGATAGAAAAGCTACTTGGCATTGTATAGAAACCTTCATCTGGACACTTGACTTCTTTAGGTGAGAATATGGCCTCCTCGCCACCCTGGCACTGGTCTCCCTCTATTTTGATATAGCCGACAGTCTTGTTGTACTTGTTACCAGGTTTACAATCAGACGGTAGGAACCATTCATCTGGTATGCCCTCAACCAGGGTACACGGGTCGCCTGCACTCTGCCGCTCGAAAAGGAAGTCACTGGGGGAAGGGGTAGGGAGTAGGGTGAGAGCAGAGGTGAGGGGGTGAGTGAAGTGGGGGATTCGGGTGATAACAAAGTTCAGACAGCAAAAGAGAAAAGGGAAGAGTTGACATTGTAGGAAAGTAGGATAAGAGAAGTCCCTGAATACCAAGTATAACTCACCACTCGAAATCCGTAGCTTGACACGGGCATGATTTGTCCTCCACAAAGCGCTGATAGTCCGGTCCAATCTTGCAGTGAGATGTGGGCTTCTTCCGCTCATACTTAGTGTCCTTGCCCAGTACACACTCCGTATTCTTCAATTCGTCTCGGATACTCCAAACCATGAAATCGTCCTGGGCACACACCGGGCCTGCAGAGAGAGAGAGGGGGGCTGAGGGTCACACTCAGTTCAACTCGCATTGGTCACATTGGTCACATGGATTATAATCAGGATCAAAACCAGAGTGTCTGTATTGGTCAGCTTTATAAACAGTTTCTTAACCTAGATTTGAAATTAAGAGGCGTAGATTTGAGGCGTAGATTCCGTACAGAATTTTCTCTAGATACCCACATTTTACCATTAGAAATTTGTACTGTGAAGTATATATTGGATAGCGTACAATGTACAGTATCGCAATAGTGGCGACTTCAATTACTATACCGCTATACATTTACCCTACTCATAACACTTATTCACTGTGTAAATATAAATGAACAATTGCAATTGGAGTGTACTGCTGATTTGACCAAAACTGGTAGCGTGAGTTTAGTGTGACACAGTAGGAACTCAGGTAATCTGAATACAATTAGGAAATCTGAATACACTTCAACGGCGCCGCCGTAGGAAAAATTGTCCCATTTCCATGCAAATACTATGCGTTCCCATGAACTTTTGAATGCTGAATCGATTCCTGGTCCTACCTCGCTACCCTATCGAGCTGTTCAGTATGCGGGCTACATAGCTGCCGGACAATATAGCTAAACCATCAAGTTGCTAAATTTCTTATCTTTGTTCTTGGAAATAGCTCATAATGCGCCATCATTAAAGTGAGAGCAACACATTCAATAGTATAGAACCGCATTTCACTGAAAATGTATCAGCTGTTCTGTGCTTCTGCTCGGCATTATTAAACACTTACACACACAGATACGCACACAGACAGACACAGACAGACACAGATACAGACAAAGAAGTCGAAACGAAACACTCCTTTATAATTCCATCCCATGATATCACCAATTTCCCATGGCTAGGAAGAAAAAAAAGTTGATAAGAACAGGTGGAGCAGAGAAATTTCATAATTTGATTAAAGCTTGTTTTTTCCCAAGGGACATGTAATACAAGTATCTGCCTGTCACAAGATTTATGTTCATCGTGGGCGGTGGGGCGATCGAATCAACTGCATGTATTCAATTACAACAGATGATTGAGTCAAGTACTATACATCATGATGTGTACACTGTACATGGTGTGTGTATGTTTAATTGAGAAAGAGTAATTGCATTATCGCCAATCATAGAACTGTTGTAAAGCCAGCCGACAGGATGAAACTTTGCGCACGTTGTACAAATGTACAACAATTAATCACGATGAATTGGTTGTACATTGTACATCGCGCTGTGAATTGGGTGCCACTTGGCAGAACAATTACATTTCCACTTGACAGGTTACTCACCCAGGAAGTCGCTGAAATCAATTGTAAAGATGACCCATTCCAAGCCACCGTCCCTTTCAATAGCGTACACGTTGAAGACAGTAGTCAGCTCGCCAGGCTCGGTGATTAGACCATATATGGTGATAAGGACATCAGAAATAGTCTTGTTGTACCACGTTACCCCCTCGTCGTGAGAATATCTGTGAGGAAAGAAGTGAAATGAATACACCTCATAGAGAAGAAGACAGTGGAGTATCGGTGACGAAAGTAGTGAAGTAGGGAATGATCAAATTCTGTATTCCTCAGAATTTAATCATAACCTACTTGATATACAATGCGACTCTTGAATATAACCCCACTCACACAACTTAGGGAAGTAGTGACATGAATATACCTCATAGAGAAGAAGACAGTGGAATATCGGTGCTGGGATATGGACAATGAAGCACTGTGATTTAAGGATCACCAGGAAATTACAGATATGATGTATGGACAGAGAAAGGACAGACATCGAACACAGGACACGCTGATACTCATTACAGTTGTTGGAATGACTCACAGGATGTAGGTTGTTGGTTCACGGGACGCCGCTACAATGATACCACCATGATCTGCTATCTGGTAGTTATACTGCCCTTCCAGGACCTGACTCCACTCTACACCTCCATCACTCGATATGAACAGGTCGTTAATGGGAGAGTGGGAACCACCTAGATTGCCTGCGGAAGAGCAGTGGGTGGTAGCAGCTGGGGGAATGGGGGAGTGGGGGTATAGGGTGCTGAGGGAATGGGGGAGTGGGGGTATAGGGTGGTAAAGGGTAGCATAGGATGGTATAGGATGGTATAGGGTATAGGGAGCTGGGTAACAGTGAGAGTTATACATTTGGGTGAGTCTGGAGTGGGTTTACAATACATTGTTGTCAGTGTATAGTACTGTACAGTGGGTACTATAGTTGAGTATAGACTGGACAAACAGTGGACAGGGAGTGATCGAATAGTTGCAACTCACCCTACATTTGGAACATGTGTAAAGGAGTACATGTGTAAAGGAGTACATGTGTAAAGGAGTGTAACTATGCAAGCTACAACAAGGAGATGGGGCTAATAACTATGGTGCCAGCCATCTGGTGTAACGCAACATTGTGTCAGTGTAACACTGTAATATATGCAGCGGTGTAATCACCTATACCTTCGCGACTGTACTTGTGTTTCTGTACTCTATGATTGTGTGCGTGTGTGTGTTTGTGTGTGTTTGTGTGTGTTTATATCAGAGTGATTTAATGAGCATGTTCATAAGTTGAACATAGGAAACCGTTTAATCGGAAACCAACAGCATCATTCATTGCTATTCGATTTAATATTGCATTTTCATAAAGCGCTAAAATTATATAAATCTAATCATGGTATGAAGATTGAACAATAATTTAATAAGGTACATACATGACGTGAATTTTATGTTCAGCAAGAAACAATAGAGACGCTCAATCGCGCCGATACCCGAAAGTCGAAAGTAAGATGTATAAACTATACATTAGATGTACTGTATACTAAATAGTTAATAATTCAACCCAAAATACAGCCCTTACCAGAAGCGATGATGATTCCAGGGGCGTTGGCTTTGGTTAGGAGAGGTGTGTGTTGCTGATAACGGAATTTCTGGCCAAAGAACAGGGAAATGTGGAGTGAACACTTTGGCTGCGGGGGCCGGGGGTAACAACTTGTGAAATGCATGTTGTCTCATGTTTAAAAAGCATCATGTCGAGCAGCCATACACTACAGCCATTGCGTGATAATACACCAGATTCTCTCTTCCACTCTCCCCTGACCCCTTCACTCCATTCCCCCACTCCACTCCCCCACTCCCTCCATTCCCCCACTCCNACTAGAGAAGAGTAGCAGAACACCGCACAGTATCAGGACTAGCTGCTTCTGATTCTTCTGTCCAATGTTTAACTGACTCACTGAAATATGAGTCAATCTGGGATCTTTCATTTAGTGAGCCTTTTGCTTGATTCATTTTCGTTTTTTACTCAAGTTATTCTCAAGTCACTTTAATCCAGACAACTATGAATGGTTACGTACGTGCACAGTACAGTTTGCAATGAATCGAGAGAACGCGCGCGTAAAGACTTTGAGGTATCATGGAATTATTCAAAAAACTAGCAATAGAGAGATGAGCCAATGAAAGATCCTCACAGTCAAGTGAATAGTGCCCCAATAGTATGAGAATTATCCAAGTCATCTGTGAAAAAAATTCTACCAAAGGTTTTATTGCTTGAATCGACTCTATTAGTCCCCTAGAGTCACCAAAAAAAGTTTTCAAACTCAGATCCTTGGGCATAACTCAGGGTGGCCACGCCCATTTTGGACCGTGGGAATTTTCTATCAAAAATTGTATAATCGCAATTTTTATGGAAAATGGACTTCTTATACTCTATTTTGACCTTTTTTGACCGCAGAAAACGAATAAAAGTGGTCCTGAAATGATTAGGGCATCCGTTTACGAGTTATGGCCACGCCCATATTGGACCGTGGGAAATTTTGAGCATAGTCTCTACCTCTGAAAATTTAGGTTATGGAATATGGACTTCTTATACTCTACTCCAACCTTTCTTGACCCAAAAAACAAGTAAGAGTGATCCTGAGGTGATTGAGGCTTCCGTTTCTGAGTTATGGCCGCGCCCATATTTGATTGTGGGAAATTTTGACCAATATCTCTTTCCCAAGAGTTTAACGGAAAATGGACTTCATGTACTCTTCTTTACCTGTTTTTGACACCAGAAAGCGAATAAAAGTGGTCCTGAGGTGATTAAGGTAACCGTTTATGAGTTATAGCCACGATCAAGAGTGCCTTTGTTTTTTAGTTTTTTGATCCCAAAAAGCAAATTAAAAGAGGTTTCGAAGTGATAAGAGCATTTGCTTACGAGTTATGTTCATGTTCACAACAATTGGTACAACAGTGATGAACTTCTACATCAGTCCCTCCCTTTCTACTCCTACCCTGATGTGATATAACAAGCACTAGGAAACACTCAGACGTCCAAGAACTGTACAAGTCACAGACACCGTTTCAAGGAGGAGGAAATTCGTGAAAAATCCAACAACATCCATATCTCCCTTAGAACCTACGTACCACTCCCCCTTTCCTCTACAAAATGACTTTCTATCTCATTCAACATAGGCCTGACCATCGTATTTATCCCCCGCTTAACAGAACGACTCAATACACCTACACTCTACAGTTACACTACGGAGCTACAGAATTCTCGCACCACTACACCTCCTACTCTCTCCTGAGTTCTAACTCGACCACTTACCAATCAGCAAAATGTATCAAAATGTATGTAGCAGCTTGGTTGATAAGCAAAAACACTGGACCTAAATAGTGTTTCCTATGTATTGTATTTCATCATCTGTATTTTATTTCATTATCTGACACTGAAAGTAAAACGTAGTAACGTAGAAGCTCTCATGACCCTGACTGAACGTCGTCTAAAAATCTCGAGTCTTGTTTTCTCTTGCAGTAAATGGCAACATGGCAATTCCATTGACAAATTCGACCATCTC
>CAMPET010000023.1:383233-394399 GCA_946803715.1 Beroe ovata | reverse complement strand
TCGGTCTCATGTCATTGCAACGTCGCCGAGAGCGATATACCATCATCCACGCATGGAAAATCCTCCACGGTCTGACCCCTAACTCCACCGATTTGTCGTTCCGTCCCCCTGGCAGACTCGGGGTTAAGGCCATTGTCCCACCTATTCCTGAAACCAGAGGTCGCCGGGCTAAGTCTCTTTTCGAACATAGCTTTGCTGCACGAGCACCCCGTCTCTGGAACACACTGCCGGCAGTAGTAACTACTGCATTTCCGCTTTCCGTTTTCAAATCCGCGTTGCAAAAACACCTTGATACGATCCCTGATCGTCCTCCGATTGCGGGTTACGGTGTCGAGCACAACAACAGTCTCCTCAACTACGGTGGTGCCGCTCAAGGGATGGCCAGCTAGTCTCACTACGAATCTACCACAAGTAACACAAGTAAGTAACACACACACTCACACACACACACACACACACACTTACTCGAGCCAGGTGACAACTTCGTAGCTAGCCTTGTTGGTGAACAGTATCCGCTCCAAACTAAGGACCAGATTTTTACCCTTGTGTTCGGTGACATAGAGATGTGTCATGTTGTCACGGTGTGACACTGCTACAAACGCTTGTCCCTCACCAGCGTCAGCAATGAAGAATTCCTGGGGGTGTGTGTGTGCTGTGTGAGAGAACGTGGATAATGATATTCATGATTTGAGCACATACACACACACACACACACTTTGTCATACCCCACTGTAAGGTAATCACTCATTGCACCAGACTGATTTACACATGATGCTACTCAAAGTAACCTTCCCAATTAATTCCCCAAACCTACGAAACGCCTATCACTAGATATACCTATCACTAGGTATAACAGTATCACGGTGACAAAATCGTACTGTTCGATAATCTATAGATTGAAGTAACATCAGCCTTACTCTAAACTCAAATCATCAAAAGAGAAAAACACCCCCCTCTAAACCCCAATCAAGGGGGTGGGAGAGAAAACACCAGAATAAGGGGGCCAGGAAACACTTTCTACTCACGGTGGAGGGGTTGTCCAGTGTTTCCGGGGGAAACTGAGCCTTCACAGCAGGGTCCCTATCATACGAGATGAAGAGGTCCCGATCCAAGTCACCGTGATTCTCATGTGTAGACTGAGAGGAGTTGCTGGGTGACGTTTTGTGATGGTGGCGATGGTGGCGTGATGTGGTGTGATGACGTGGCGTGGCCTGAAATAAACACCCCGCGTGACTCAGTGTGTGAGTGTGACAGTGTGTGAGCGAGGGGGGTTAGTAATGATTGCATGGGATAACACTGTAAGAGAATGATATCGCTGTTCCTTGCCTTCCAATCACAGCAATGCAGAATACAACACCGCATTATATATTGAATCCGATATTTTTTTTGTGTGTGTGTGTCTGCATTTGGTCTGATTGCTTAGGCATGACAGTGAGAGGGACTGTAGTGCACCTCGCAAAGATGTAGAGACTAGAGATTTCTATCCTAATTGCAGAATGCGAGAGAGAATGTGTTTTGGGGGTAGCACAGTGTGAGTGAAAATGGCTCTACTTCTAGAATGCTGAGAGGAGCACCGGGTATCATACCTTCTTGGCATAAAAGTAAAAGTCGTCCACAAGGGAAAACTCAAGTACTCCGTCAGCAATGACAGTCTTCGATGTCTTGAAGAAGTTTGAACTTAAGACAACCCTCTTTGTGCCATCTGCGAGAAAATATAACACGTCATTTTTACCGTTACCATAACAACATGTACCATGACATTGGCACTAGTGGTTCGCAGTTGTACGCACCTGGATTAGAAGTAACGAGGAAAATGTCGTTTGTAGCGTCAAACTGAGACGTGCCCCTGATCGAACAAGAGATGTTATAGATAACTAAACGCGAAAACGGTGGTAGATAATGAGGTGTCATTCGGTGGTAGATAATCAGGAAATCATGTAGTTAGTAGTTCAAACTCATACCAGTAGAAATCGACAACTTTGTCATCAGCAGGTATAAGAGTCCAGGATTGTCCAAAGTCACGGGACAGGTACAGCTTTTGGGTAGTTCGATCATGGGAAAGGAGGAGTCGCTCTACTTTGGGGTGATGCTCAATAGTGGAGGGTGTGAAGTCAGTCATGTAGGTTTGCCAAGATTTACCCTCGTCATAGGAAACAATGACTGCTTTGTTTGAGACATCATTCAGCATGAACTGATAGAAAGTATAAGTCATTGTCTGCCTGATAGAAGAGATTATAGACTAAATCACTGGACAAGTACCAACCATTTTGTTGTTAGATGGGCTCTGGTACACATAGGAGCAGATAGCTTTCCGACCGTCCACTGTGACACTGACACTGTTGAATGTTGCTCCATAGTCTGTACTAACATACAGTGTGCTCTCCCTGAAATAGAATGCCAGTATGAAAAGAGCATCTTAAATGAACTTGGACTCAAATAATTCGACTCAAAGAGTGACTCACGTTGGCTCAGAATCTCTTGTGAGAACAATAATAGTGTCACTGCTTTTGTCAGTTCCACCCCATTCAACATATGCGGTTGTATGGGCATCATCTTTCAGTACTGACTGAAACACATGTATGCTTTATTTGGCAAGCAATTCTATAAACCTACCTTTAATTCACTTTGTATCATTGAAGATTATATCATGTAGAATCATTGCTCCAATCAGCATGTGCATTGTTCCTAAAGAGTGAAAAAGAACAGAAGGAGCAATGTAATCAAAGCACCATCAGCAGAAATGAGCTCCCAGTTCACTATTACAGTATTAGCACAAGTCCATGGCAACACGCACTTAACTTCAAAATCAGCATGTACATTTCATGACAGACAACCAGACAAACAAACAGACAAACAACCAAATAATAACATAGATTTATCACCTTCTTCATTTTTATCTTATCAGACCAATCTGATCCATGGTCATCAAATGCACTTCTTTTGTTCCTATTGTTCTCCTCTGATTGTTGAGTGAAGTTCCCATTGATTTGAATAGGTCTCTTTGTTTTACTGTACTTAGGGTGAACAGACAGTATTTTGCATTCACTCAAGCAAATCAGGGCCAACAGTAAATAGAAATTCATTGTCTATTCATATATGCTGCCTGAAAATTTATTCTTATGAAAGGATTTCGAAAAGGTGTGTTTTGGAACAGTTTTTGAGTTCAAACATCAATGTCTAATACTTCAATCATCTGAAGACTGTACTTCATGGAGTTTGCTCACAATGAATATCAAAACATTCAAAAACACTCATTCAAACATAAATTTATTCACAGAATATCTCATTATATGTTTGATGAAAGATTTCACTACAGCCAAAGTTTTCACTAGGTTAGTGTTCATTTCAAGTTGAAAAAATTGCAATTGTCGAAGTCAAGTAAGTTGATTTGGGCTTAATCTGCGCACAGGTCATGCCCCACTTCTACTATGTGGACTGAAAGTTCACGCAAGATTTTGGTAAGATAAGATAAGATAAGAATTTATGGTATAAACCATCACACTTTTCAAGAAAAATTCCATCAAAACAATCTCAGCCACTGAAAAACACCACCTTTCGCAAAGGTGTCCACTGCCCATTATCACTAGGAAAGAAGAATACTTTTAATAAATGTTAATTCCTTTTCTTCTAGCTACCTGAGGATGAGCCCTCAGGTATTCATTAAATCTTTCCTTGTTGGAAAGGTAATTACCACCTTCAATTTTGCTAATAACTTGCTAATAACTTTGCTAATAACTTGATGAGTGACCTTGGTCAGGTAACATGGAAACGGCTCAATCCAAGACCATGACCAGGTGTTGAGAATTTAATCAGAGATTAATATATTTTTACGATATTTAAAAATGCGGAAAGCCTTTGCCGGATGTTATCTGTCCACTATTTCTTGTCGCGGCGCGCGCGCCTTCAT
The DNA here is from genome assembly GCA_946803715.1 of Beroe ovata. Taxonomy (NCBI): domain Eukaryota; kingdom Metazoa; phylum Ctenophora; class Nuda; order Beroida; family Beroidae; genus Beroe; species Beroe ovata. The sequence goes on along the minus strand of CAMPET010000023.1, from coordinate 390,492 downwards.
CGATGAAGGCGCGCGCGCCGCGCGCAAGAAACAGTGGACAGATAACATCCGGCAAGAAAGCCTGCTAGTTTGTAGTTTAGATCTTGTCAGATGTTACCTGACCTGTTTCTCGCACGCGCTGCGCGCGTCTTTGTGGTTTTCTACGACTTTTCAGTTCACTGATATGAGTAGAACATGAACAAGGGCGCCCAATCAATTACGCGTGCATAGCTTTCAATTATTTTAAATTTACCTTCAGGCAGCTTCAACCTTGTATCAAAAATCAAATCCACGTCTTTATTTCACATTGCGCGGCGCGACGGAAGAATCACTTTCCCCCTAAAATACGAGCACATATATCAATAAATCGAAATTTATCCAACCTTCAATCATCATATCTATCATCAATCATGATATAATATAGTTCCTACTAATATTTTCGATAATGATGATACTTGAAGTTTCTTCCTGCAACTTCAAACTTGAAATTTCTTTCTGCAACTCGGATTTACTTCCTGAAACTTAGCATTGCTTTTTTAATCATTATTTATTTATCCATTCATGAAAAACCGGAATGAGGTAGTAAAAGTGTTCTCAAGTAACACAGAGACATTGGTTAGGTCTGTAACACAAAAACATAAATTCCGATTCCAATAACTCATTGAAATATGTTAAGTGAAAAACCAAGCAGACACCATACTTATTATGTTGCATTGTGAATAGGACATCTGTGCTGTTGCCTGTTATGTGAGTCCAAGATTGGCAGAACTCTAGATCAAATAACATTATTTCTTAGCTTCATGGCAATGTTCGTGGCTTTCTTCATGCTCTTCGGACTTGGTTTGACTTTTGAAGAAGTGCTGCATAGACGATTTGAATACAAACACAGTTTTAAAGGTCCCAGTCTCACAGATGCTGCAATGAAGGTTCCTTTTTGGGAGGCAAGTGGAAGTAAGTTATTCAAAGAACCAATATACATGCCACATGCAATGATGTAAATGATAGTTTGATGCTGCTTGATGTTTTCTGGGATCCTAGCAACTTTAATGGATCTACTTCCAAAACATATAATACCATCGTCCATCAGGTTGTTTACCATCATCTGACTCAGTTAGAGTGACCCCTTCTGTAAGGAGCAGACAAGGTGATAAATGATAATGGACTTTTGTTAGGATATAACTTTACATCTATTGTGTTTCATACAATGTAATAGTCTCATATTTGTTATACCTAATAATTTGTTATCATTTCACACATCGTGTTGAGCTTATGTATAGTGATAAATGTGTTGACTCTCTTTATGATTCGAACTATTCAGGGCAGTTGTGGAACAAACTACAGTATGTTGGAAACAACTGGGAAATTGAACTTTCCTTGAAGATATCCGGGAAAGGAAAACTTGGTGCTGATGGAATGGTGAATTTGTCAATTAAATTATGTATTGAGATAGTCCATTTCACTCTGATTTGATTTACGACATCATTAATTTAAGAATGACTGTAAATTGGAATTAGCAGTTGCTTTTCTTCAGGCGTTCTGGTATGTACAAGAAGTATCTGATAAAGGAGGCAGTGTTTTTGGTGCTCAGAATAATTGGAAAGGTCTTGGGATATTCTTTGATAGCTTTGACAATGATAACAAGGTATGTCGGCAAACAGACAAGAATCGGTCAAAAATCAACAACGGTATAAGTTAAGGCGAAAGTGATTAGCTCCAGCCTATATATGCGGCCTTCAAATACAGTAGATATTACGACTCAATGGTGTCTCAATTAAATCTATGTGTCCACAGCACGACAATCCTGCAGTCATGGCTGTTGTTAACGATGGAACCATGACATTCGACCACGGAAAGTGAGTCAAATGTAGATACTGGTCACTAGATAATTTTCACTTCAAACCGTGGCTTCAGTTCATCAAAAATAAGCAGAATTCTGCAGGAATGATTTTCATTACCAGATCTGTTTCATTGTCAGGGACGGAAAGGGACAGGAGACTGGACGTTGTGTCCAGGGCTTCAGGAATCGTCCTCACCCAACGCAGGCAAGATTGCGCTACTACCAGCAGACGCTCAGTCTCGAGATAAACCCGGGTATCACCAACAGAACAGAGGATTTCGAGCTCTGTTTTAGGAAGGAGAATGTAAAGCTGTCACCTGGAGGTTTCTTCGGAGTATCAGCTGCCACGGGTGCACTAGCAGGTAGAACACTGCTTGAATTGAATTAGATTTTCACAGCACAAATCACAATATCAATGATCATGAAAAAATATTTTGTTTTATGAAAGGCGCTCTATGTTTTGGTGAGGGAGTGAAACTAGAGATAAAGAATTTAAATAGGGAGTCCTTCATTGCCACACATTGTTACAATACCCTTCTTGTATAGCTGACTCTACGCTTGGGCGCTGTGACACTTTTGATCCTACTCTGCCATTCGGCGTGAATATTATTTACTTACATTGCGGACTTTGATCTGAAAACTGTGCAAGCATCCCATCTCGAGAACTAATATCCCACAATCCCAAACCGCTGGGGCTAAAAGGGTGTAATGAATGCGCAATATACACAGCACTCAATATACACGGTATCACGTGAGATATCACCTGTACATTGAGGTTGATAAAATTTCACCCATTTCACGTAATGAGTTTCTTCAATTAGGTATATCCTATAATCACATCTTTCTCTTTCAGACGATCACGATGTGCTGAAGTTTCTAACCTACTCTCTTTTCGAAAGAACTGAGCAGGTAAATTGAGACGTGGTAGTATTGCGGTGAACACATGATCAAAGGCAATAATAACATTGTTATTGCGTTGGGGGACGGACATTGTGTTAAGTTGCGTAGACTAGGTTCTCAAACAAAAGGGCTCCACCGGTTTTATTCCTTAGTCCATTTATCACCATATCTGATCAGGCAGTTCCGGTTAGTGACGAGGTGAAGCAGAAAATGCTGGCAGATTACGAAAAGTACGATCAAGTCTTGGAGGAGAAGAAGAAAGCGCACCGGGAGAAAAACCCCGACAAATACCAGAGTTTGGATACTGAGGATGACCAAAACCTGTTCTACAGGAGTCTGATAGGTATTCCCAGAGTGCTGATTATAACTCTCTTTTCACCGATTTCTTGGTTTGAAGTTTGATTCATCTTTTCACTCAGAATGTCATGTCTACTTTCACTCAGCATGACATGTACGCTCTCTTCTCGTTCCTGTTACTCCTCATCTCTCAGATTATCAGATTAAGCTCGGTATTAAGTTTGATCACCTCTCCGATCTGGTTGTTAAGATAGGTGAGAGCAAGGGCGACACTGGAGAGTTATCTCACATCAAACGATCCATATCTGATAGTCAGCTGATACAGAACACCATCCTCTCACAGATTGAATCAACGGGGTATGTTCATGCTTTTCATATTGTGCTTGCTGGAAAGGGGCAAAGGGCTTCATCGGAAGTAACATTGTTCCGAACTGGTGTCATGAATCTTGCCCCAATTTTGAGTTTTTGAGCGCGGTCGTCACACGACTTGATAGTAGACAACTTCGCGCCAGTACACGTAGATTCGATCGCGCGCACGTCTAATTCGACGCGCGCATTTGGACACCGTGGGAAAATTTGCCACTGCGCGGCGTCGGTCACAAATTGTAAGCACCCTGATTGAACTACTGGTCTTGCAGCGGCTTACCCATCTCAATATTTCACCATTCCTACAGTGCACAGCTACAAAATGTGATAAATACGATGACCAACATGCAGAGTAAGACAGCAAGTACAGAAAAGGAGCTGAAAACACTTTCTCTTGCTCTGGTCACTACTCAATCACAACTCAAAGTAAGTGATGATTTCTCATTCGTTACATTTGTCATTTTGGCATGTGAAATGCAATGACATATGATTCTACTATTACGTGTTTGCCCCAGGAACTGCAAAACAAGAAGACGCACGTTTGCCCTTCCATTCCCGAATCGGGCATATCGTTTGTACACCTGCTCTGTCTAGTGATAATACAGACATCAGTCCTCATTGCGTATTGGGTTTGGAGGAGTAGGGCAGAGGAGGCAAGGAAGAAATTCTTCTGATCAAGGACTTATGTTTTAGGGAGAAAATAGTAGAATGAAATTCAGTGTCTGTTCAATGTGACTGTTTGTCATATCATATGGGAATTCATTCACAATTCCTGCGCCACAGGTTCTGACAAGTCGAGAAGTTTTATCATCCCTATTTATCGTACAAGAAATACAAGTACTTACCAGATCTAAAGCATTGTGACGAAATTGTTTTGTTCAATCCTAAGCTGACACCCGACTTTTATTTATTTGTTTGATTTGATAATTGTTCCGAGGCTGCAGTTTGATTTGATTGATCAGGTATTTGTCGATCTGTGCGTGTTTTTATTGATTTTCCTGACTTTCCAACTTAAGTTACTGGTTATTTTAACTTGATATATATATTTGTTTGGTATTAATTTGGCTGGGGTTTCTTAGATAAATTGTAGCTTTTACGTTGTAGACAAATTTCACCAATCAAATCATGACATTATTTAAAGTGTTTATAATTGACAGTTAATGCAATGCGATTTGACTTTTGATTTCAACTTGTTTTGGCGATAATCAAAATTGCGTTTCAATGAACTTTGCACAAACGATGAATTAATAAAACTCATTTTCCAGCTTAAAACTATAAACGCCATTTCTTATAAACATCAAATATTTGGCTATAAATATATCAGCTCTAATAACATCGTGGACTTGAGTTGAGGAGTAATTGGGTCCTAAAATCAGTAACCAATTACTAAGATGCAAACCTATTGAACACGCACGGGAGTCAGATTTCCTACTCAATATGAAAACAAACCATAATTCATAAAAACAACAAGATCACAGTCATTGATAAACAAACAATACTGTATCATGAAATCACATACTCGTTGCTCATACCAAACTTATTGAGCGTTTAAACAAAAATCATAATCAAACGATGTATTCATAGTAGCCTTGATGAGTGGAAACGGTATAAGAGAAACAAAACTTCATGTTACCCTATCAGTTTTAAGCGTTACTCATATGAAAAATCATAGCCAAGTCTCTTGTAATTGATTGGAAACTATATTTAATTAGTAACAATTACTATTCAAATCTAGACATTACCCGTTCCATAGTTGGCTCCGCCACTTTTTCTCACTTTTTCTACGACCTGAAGAAGAACAAACAATGATAATGCTTAGCAACATCGAGAAATCATAGCAACAGTTGAGCAAAATTGGTATGATTATAGGATATCACATCATGTACAATGTATAATATGAAGTGTTATGTTTATCATGTACAATGCACATAGTACATTTTCTACACTTGTACATTGTACATTATCTACAACTGTACATTGAATTCACGTACACTGGCGAGGGACATTTCATCCAAGTCGGAAGTTTGGTGCTCTACGGCGTAGATAGCGACAATCTTCTTAACCTCTGTCTTTTCCAGACTCATCTTCGCTTTCTGCATGGCACCCACTTCACCGCCACACCATGTGAGAAGGACAAACTTTGCCCGTTTGCTCATTTCGTCTCCTGTCTGTTGAGGAACACATGTGTTTATACTGCATGCATTTATTCAGAGACCAAGTTCGGACACTAAGTTCAGAGACCTAGTTTCAAATCAGTATTTGGCAAATTTCCAGCGAAACTTACCGTGACCCTCAGATAGATGTAGGCCCTCATCTTCTTCCCCTCTTCTCCTCCGAGAATCTCGAGAACCTGGCTGTAGTCATCCCCGACCTTGTGTACCCTGTGATATGTGGATAGAGTGAGCCGGGATATGTTTGGTGTTAGGATTGGAATCCATGGCCTCAACGTTTTGTTCACCGAGAATACCAAATTCTGATCACTAACCCGATCTGTGTGTTGTCATCGTTGTAGGTGAGCATGACGTACACATTTTCACTTCCGTCAGCTCGCACGTTGCCGTACGCCTCGGTTACGCCAGCCTCATCGACACTCACTCCACGGGGCATGATTCTACAGTGGCTCTACATTTCAGAGTGGGTGTGTTATGCCTCAAAAAGGTGCGTTAAGAATACTCAATACTGTAAGGAAAGAATGGGACAGATTTGCGAAAGTATCTTTTGTTGCAGTTGCAACTAAAACTGTTACTGAAGTATGAATTTATGAAATTTCAAAGCGCGAATTGTTTCACGGACATATAAACGAACGTATCAGAAACTACCAACATAAATCTGCGTTAATCACAGTTTGCTCCTTCATAAAATAAGCCCAACATGATAGAGTGACAAAAATGTTTGGTCGTTAGGAAACTCTGAATTGGAATGATCGTTGAAATGACTGACAGTGACAACACATTGGAAAATACCCTAAAAGTAAATAGTAGTTTTGTCAAGAAAAGCACGAAATGACTATCATACCAACCATGAGTGTAATTCTTGCATATATTGGTTATATATGGGTTGCATGCATGACGGACGCTGCCTGATTACAGAACATGCCCTATCGTATTATCTCAAAAGTGACACTATATTCCTGCATATGACGTGTCTAACTCGACATGAGTTACACGCGCTTGCGAAGGAGAGAAAGTGTAACACACACACATACATACACACACACACAAGCACACACACACCATTCCAAGTACCTAATTTGCCACATAGTTTTAAGTTAAATTCATAACTTGATCCTTGATTAAATTTGAATTAAAGACTCGTATACTTACAGGAAGATAAGAAATCTATCATATTCAAACATTGAGGCAGAAGCTGTTGTGACTGTCAGAGTGAGACACGCCCAAGTTATTCGTGCTGACGTACCCTGCTTACTGCAATAGCATGCTGAACTATACCCGAATGGGAGTAAACATTCTCCCTCGAAAAATTTGAAGCTCAATTCTCACACATGACAGATGACAGGTCAAGGAATGTAACGGCACAATACAACAGTACGGCGTCCATCATGCAGCCAACCGTATGAAATGTAAAGGGTGGCATATGGTATCATTGACAGAATAGGGAACCTGAAACACAATATATGCGATAAGGAATTATTGGAGAACACATGGCAAAGTTTCTTATCCAATCAGGGGGGAGTATGGCGTATATTACACAAAACACTCCTCACAGTATATGTAAACCGTCTGAATTCGAACTTTGAGCAGGCACGACATTTGATATACCTGCACAGAGAAGAAATGCTATAGTGGTGGTAACCTCTGTGTGTTCGTGTGGGTGTGTGTACTGTGTGTGTGTACTGTGTGTGTGTGTGTGTGTGCGTGTG
>CAMPET010000023.1:364785-380012 GCA_946803715.1 Beroe ovata | reverse complement strand
CCCCCCCCCCCCCGCTCAATCGCAGTCATACACCGGAGAGCAAGGGTATGGGGTATGGTGTATGGGTTGTCGGTGGGAAAGTAAAGGGGTAAGTGGTCGTGAGATATTGTGATGGCCATACAATCGATCATGGGTGTCTCAAACGTGGATAAGAGTCGCTAAAGGGAGTCACTGTAAGATAGTTTGTGTCTATGACTAGATGTCATAGTATCATTGACAGAGATTTAATACCAGGTTGATAAATAAAAGTGCGATAACGTGTTACTTTTCCCACATTTTCAATATGTCACCATCATTTTTGCTGGAAAGAAGACGAAATTTTGTATGGTTTAACGTTGGAATAAAAGAATATCACAATCATTACGGTAAGAAGCAAACCCCAGGTGCTCTGTTCAATCAACCAAACATTGTCTACGAAACATAAGGCGTTTTCAACACAGACAAATTATTCAGAGAGATAGTTGGAGGCCGAAATATATTAACTACTGACACCAGAGACATGTGTAATGAAATGTCGCAATTTACTGAGCAATGGAGTGGTCTAAGTAATAGCTAGTTTCATCATCATACTGAGAAATTATGCACAGTGATAGTAAATTCAGCAGGTTAGCAAATTATCCTAAAATGGAGTTTTATTTTTCGCACATAGACCGATCCTGTGTCATGATATAAATCAATTCTCACGGCCCGTAGTCATGATTAAAATACGGGAATATAATCGTAAAACTTCCTAGATCGTCACAAAACCCCGATTCCAAATAATAAATTAAACTCATAGTGGACATCAGTTGCAGTCACTATCAACTTTTATCCCACCAATACTCAATCAAACGTCCAACTTTCTGGATCGTGTTTTTCTGGCCGGAATCTGGGGGGTCTCATCAGGAATCTCAGACACTACCCCATTCTTCTTCACACTCAAACTCCCATGAGGCTTGGGTGTCGACTTCACTCTCGGTGTCTTCTCTTTCCGTGTGCTAGTCCTAGTCGACTTTCTCACAGACGCACTTCCCTCCTCCGTGATAGCTTGCAGAGGGACCTGCTCTGCCCTCACTCTCTGCCTTGTTCTCGATGCCACACTGTCCACACTCGCCGCACTCTCTTCAGAGTTCCGTCGCGCCTGTCCCCGCTTCCTCGTGGTGGACGTTTTATCGGGGAGAGTGTCCAGAGCTTCTTTAGTAAGGGACGTGGGAGTGGAGGGAGGGATGTCGCAATTCTGTTCTCCCGAGATTTTCAAAATTTCAGGGACTTCTGCGATATCTTCTTTTACTCCTTTCACTTCTGTCTCGGATGTCATGTCAGTCTTTGTTTCAGAAGCGACAGGTAATTTGACTACGATAACGTCACTCTTAGGCACAATGCTGCGCCTCTTCCTCAGGTTTCGTATCTTGATACATGGCTCCTCTGCAGCCGGTTCAGCAGGTTGAGAAGATGCGATCTCACTATCGCATGGAGATAATGGGGCAGGACCCTCTGGGACAGTTTCAACTTCCATAGAACTCGGTTCATCATTAGTTTCGATGGGTTCAACAGATATCATCTCACTAGATTCATGAACCATCTCAGATTCCCGATTATCTTCCCGCACAACGTCACTACACTCCATCTCACACTCCACTTGTTCCTCCTTCTCACCTCTATCGATGTAGAATAGAACACAATCATCCCTGCTACACTCCAGTACCTCCGCGTCTAGTAACTTATCGTCCTCAGCTTCGTTTGTGGGTGGGAGTGAATAGTAAGGACGGCACATCGACGACAACAAGTCATCGTCCGCTTTCTCACTCTTCACGAACTCCGTGACACTTCGTAATGAGGTTATGTTGTGCTTCAGCAGCCAACTCCTGTGAGAGTATAAAATTTAAACGCGTATTTGCACGTATGTTCGCATACAAGTGTGAGAGAATTTAAGCGTTCGCGCCAAATTATTGAATGAAATATGACGGCGCGTTCCATAAAATTGCGCCTGAAAGATGTGACGGACGAATTTTGGCCCAAGAACTGTGACATTACTTGAAAATTGATGAGAAAATCGCGAAAAAATAGCCATGAATTGAATTGGCGCAATTCTTTTGAGTAACCNAAATATAGTTTTTTGGTCATAACTCAAAAACGGAAAGGTTTGGAGCCTAGAAATGTTGTACAGACCAATATAAACATGGCCATTGCGGTTCGTTTGAGCTATAAACGAAGTCTCTGCGACCTTCAGAAGCCAATATAGAGCCATTTTACACTACGCGTAATGTTAAAAAATGGGCGTGGCCCTAGCACCCCCCATGACGTCGATTCACGGAAGGGCAGCAACTTTTTTTGATTCTACACCCTTGGATCTACCAAAAACCGTTGAGAAACTTTGTCCACTCGATTATTGCATACTGACTTTGGCTGAGCTACTGGAGTACATTCGAAATTGACTGTTTCTATCCACGAATAACATCAGTCAAAAGAAATTGAATACTGTTTCGATGTATCATCTCTAACACAAGGATATATTGTTTAGATAGATAGGGGTGGATTTTTCGAAGATCGCCACCAAGTTTCCATTTTAAAATTTTCGTGAGAAGGGATCCTTTCTTACTTCAAACTTTGAGTGAGTATTTATTTATGTACAGTTCATGCAACAACCAGTTTCAATGAAGACGGGGTTGTAAGAAGGATTTAGCCTAATCCTCTGCCCCAGAGTTGAACTGGTTGTATCGGAATTTGGCCGCCGAAAGCGCATGTCCTGGACCAATTGTTTTAGTTTTCTCTCTGGTTTTTAATTTGGCTTGAGTTTTCAATTTGGCTTGAGTTTTCAATTTGGCTTGAGTTTTCAATTTGGTTTCAAATTTGGCCTTCTTTTCAATCTTTCAGTTTTCAACCTTTCAGTTTTCATCTCTTTGGTTTTCCCCCTTCAGTTTTTATTTCAACTCTTTCCAATGCAATTTAATGCGCTGAATCCATTTTTCGAGGTCCTAAGCCTCTGCGACTACGCTTTATGTCAGTTTTGGTTGAATAAGGGGACAGATAAGGTTCTTAGACGCTTGCCAGCCCAATTTCTATCCCATTGTCATCAATCCCAAAGCAATTTTGAGCCCAGATTCCATTTTTCGAGGTCTCAATGCTGTGTCACCACTCCCTAAGTCAGTTTTGATCGGATAAGGGGTCAGATAAGGGTCTTAGACTTTCGACAGCTCAATTTTTACCCCATAGTCATCGACTCCCATGCAATTTTGAGCGCAGATTCTATTCCCAATGCTCTGTGACCACGACCTATGCCAGTTTTGTCAAATAAGGGGTCACTGCTACCACTACCATAATGATGATACCTCTCAAGCAAGTAAGTGAAAACTACCTGAATGAGTCTTCGGAGGGATGCTGAGAATGTAGACTCAGTCGGGGCATTCTTCTGCTGGCTATAGTAAACTTGACATAGATATCAATGTCAGATAGTGATCCGATCTGCCGTAACAAACTACTCTTCGCTTCACCGCTGAATAGTTGCGAGTGAAATTCAATGATGTTCTCATCAGAACTGGGTCGTTAGATTTTGATCCATTGTAAAAGACTTGTACATTGTACAAGAGGTGTACTGTACATTGTACAATGAACGTGACGTGTACAATGTACAATGTACATGGGGTCATACCTCATTTTAGGAGACTGCAGAATCACATCGAGTACATGAGACGATGACTGTCTGGTGAAAACATTGACTTTAGGAATGATGAGATCCGATCTGGATGTGGAATCGATCCACACCGATAGAATAGCGGCAATACAATCCAAATACCTGATATGAAGAACTTGGTTGTAGTTCAATGTTAAATTGAAGATGGATATTCGTATCTTCATCTCACAAATCAATGAAATACAAATTCCTACTAACACAGATACATCAGCACATACCTATTCTGATCAAAAGTGTCCTTGTTGTAAAACTTGCCAACTGTGAAATGTGCAGCTAGCAGGAACCGCTCTGTAAACGACTCCAAAACACCGCTATCCACACGCCCATAGATCTCAGACACGAGCAGTGCCACAAACTTTACCATGTCCAGGAAAAGATGGGGGTCGGGCTGTGCTAACAGCTGGGTTAGGACGGGCTCCAGATAGGACAGAAGAGTGGACGGGGCGGAGTGGTGTTCTGTCCACAGTGATTCCAGTGTGGACAGGGACTGGGGTGGTCGGTAGAGAGCGATAGCAGTCATAGGATGGAGCTGGAGATTGTGAGGGGTGTTAGAGAGGTGGACCGTGAGCATGGGTAAACTTGGGAACCATTCTGCGATTGTACCATTCGAGTACCCAATGAGTCGAATGAAAATACCATTGCAGAGTTTTCAGGTTAAGTTTCAATAAATATACTGAAGTCTGAATATACAGCAAACAAGATGGAAGCATGTGATGGTAACAAATATCTTTATACAATGGAAATTCTGAATCTACATCATCTAAATATTCCTACAAAGTATANAAAACCTAAAAAAACCAAAAAAAACCAAAAAAAACCTAGCCCAAGAATGGGAAAAGTAGGGTCGGCCTTGGTTTTTTTGGGCTACATACCCCCCTGATTATGTATGTACTATAATTGATTTTATTGTTGGTTGATAGTATTCATTGGTAAAAGAGAGCTCTGAAAATACAATTTATCTCTGTACAGTTTACAACAATACACCCTCCTTTGTTTTTATTCAATAACACGCTGAGCACGCAGAAAATCTACAAAAGTATAAAGTCATCACTGACCACTAAGTTTCTTGTAAATTACCCCAAAGTCCTTCCCCGCCAGCTCCCCATCCTCACACAGATCTGTGTATATTTGCTTAGCCATCCCACCGAGAACACAATCAGTCCCTGCGGCCGCAGCCATCAGCTCAGCCAGTCCCAGATCTTTGAGCATGAGACTAGCCCCAAAGCCGCCCTGATAGTCCCGTGACGCAGGGACCCCCTCCAGCACCCCAGGTACGGGGTTGTACATGTCAATACTCCAGCATCGGGCAGTACTCTTACTCAGTATCTGAGATAGCAGCTGCTTGTCCATGCCCATCTTAACACCCATGTTGAGAGTCTCGGCAGCACCTATCATACTGATTCCGAGCATCATATTGTTACACAGCTTGACAACAAGCCCGTTACCGTTACCCCCGCAATGGATCACGTTAGCGCCCATGTGATCGAGATACGATTTCACCTCTCCGAACCGCGCCTCGTCCCCGCCTACCATGAAGGTGAGGGCGCCATTTTCCGCCGCAGGGACGCCGCCCGACACAGGGGCGTCGTAGAAGTGCGCGCCCGCACCCTGAACCGCGGCGTTGATCTCTTTAGATACAGCAGGATCGATAGTGCTAGAGTCAATACAGAGAGTGCCCGATTTCAGGGCGGAGAGGATCCCTCCGTTTCCCGTGTAAACCTCCTGCACGTGCGGTGATGACGGTACCATGGTAACGATGACGTCACAAGATGCTGCCACCTCACCAGGGGAAGCAGCTACTCCCGCACCAGCAGCCTGCAGACCAGCCACTGAACTCTCCATCACATCGTACACCACTACATGCTTCCCCGCTTTGACCAAGTTCCTGGCCATGGGCGCTCCCATGTTGCCGAGTCCGATGAAACCCACAGAGCTCAGTGCCCGGGTAGAGAGATGATGGAGTAACCGTCTCATACTTACTGCCATGGCTGATCAGCTGAATGAAATGATTTCGTTAACATGGTGAATTCAGATCGCTGTGGGAATGGTGTGCCTATATTCAAACAAATCGTAACAATGCCTGATTCATGATAGAGTATGGAGTAAATAACTGATACAGGACTCGCTAAAATTTCTATATCATGTTTAACATATTAAATTGGAACACAAACGTCCTTATTTTGAAACAGATAATCTAACATTACTGATTCTAAATTTTCATTGAATCAAACTCAAAAGTGTAAACCAAAATTCTTAAATATCAATGATCAATCATCAAATAGGCCGATTCATCACAAATCACCTTACCTTGGGCTTATCTGATTTCAGTTGATTTTGCAATAACGATTCGGCTGACATTTTGATACGATCAACAATTACTATCTTGCTAATAAAGTAATAAATTATGATTCGTTTGCATAACTGTACGAGAAATAAATAAATAATAAATTTGTATCGCATGAAAAATTTCCCATTTTTATACAAATAAAGTAAGATTTCCTCAGTTCTTACATATTAACCCCTGATTCAATCAAAAAGAATAATATAAAGATTGAAAAGTTACTTCATGTTAACGGCTGATTGAGCTCAGTGCTTCCATGTCTCAAACTTGTTGGTTTTCTCATTCCTCATATCCCTCTCCTGTCACACGATCCTCTCAGGAACCAGTGGTTGATCGCCTTGGCAAGGTGTTAGCTCTGATCTGCTCATATTCCCTATAGTCAGGTGGAGGAGCAGGAATTGTGCGGGTCTTGATGGTGGAGGATGCTCTGAAACCCAACACATGGCTCATTGGAGAGTGGTGGAAGTGGTATGTGTCTTGTCGAGAGGTGTATCTAGCAGCAGCATGGGCTAAAACANTGTCCAGAGTCCAGTAGCAACAATGAAAATTGACCAGAGAGCCCCAAAACAGAGTGTTATAGTTTGAGGAGCAACTGCTGATGGTCTTATGTTGTCAGCTGAGAGCACAAGAAGTGTCACAGGTAGCACAAACAGTGATCCCATTCCATACAAGAAGAAGTCTGGGAGTAGGAATCTGAAATTTGAAATGAGATTTATATTATACTATTCAGAAAGCTAGACAACTTTGATACCAACATGTTGTGACATAGAAACTCTCACCCAAATAAATAAGGCCAAACAATGAGGAATAAGAAGTAATTAGTCTGGTAGTAGAGCAAATTAATCTTCATCCTTGTTTTCATTTTTTCTGTATCATTGATGTCAGGAACTGCAAATCTGGCTTGCAGCAGCATGTCATTTAGTCCCCTCAACGGCAGGATACGATATCCACTAGGAATCTGATTTGCCATATTAAGCTGATGAATATAAGTATGATCAGTTATTCCATCACATATCACACAGTGCAAATCCAGATATATATAGCAAGACAACCAACTAATATCTCATCATTTTCTGTGTCAAAATTGAATCTCAGCTCTCGATCGAATTGCAATATTTGATTATCTATCCCTGATCATGCAGTCAAAGGGATGAAATTTAGGCAGCAGGCAGCAAGAGTAGGGAATAATCCTACCAATTATTAAAAGAATGCAAATATAGAAATAATTGACTGCTTCAACTTCATGACAATTTAGATGATGCTTCATTTATTAGCTGCATTAAACTGTATACCAGCCACTACTTGAGAGCAATATGATGCACAATTAATCCCATGAATGATCAATATCTTTTGTTTGGGTTACTCCCTACCATCACTGATGTGACTAAAGCTATAGCTTTGTTATGAAAATTTATTCGCTTATTCAATTCAAAATTTGTGCGCGGCGCGACGAAAAAGAAATATCATGCGAATCATTTTATATATGAAGCGGTACTTTCCATAACAGTTGTTAAATGTTAGAAAAATTTATCAATTTAAAGTTTAAAATTTCCAAACATTTCATGCATATTTTGGACCATCGTCGCGTCTGCCAGCCGCGCCGCGCGTTATGCGTAAAAGACATTTTTGAATTTTAACTAGAAGTCCTTAAATCATTTTGCAGCTGCACACAATATGTATAGTAGCACTGCTGCTATAGTTCATTTTCTCTTGGTTGCATATGATCACATTAAATTGAATCAGAATTCAATTTGCCACTATGATCGTGGAAAACATTCATTCTGGTGATGGTGTTATCTTTAACTGGTCCATTATATGCATTGACATGCAGGTCACATCAAGGAAATCATGATGTGATAGTTAATTCAGAAGAGTCAATTCATAATTTAACACTTCATTGCCACAGAGAAAGAATGTTATGATTGAGGGTTGCATATCTGCCATTAACTGATAAGTTGGAGATCTGCCCTTTATTAATGAAAAGGAAGATTATGTCTGTCATTAAAAATGCATGGTTAGGGCCATTGAGTAGCCCTAAATACTTACGCCCATATGTCTTAAAATATACTTTGAATGGCATGGAAAAATCATGGGAACTTGCCAAGACCCATGATAGTGTTGCTGTGTTGATCTATAACACTGATAGGAAAGTATTTGTATTTGTGCGTCAGTTTAGACCTGCTGTCTTTGTGCGTTCAGAAGCCGCTAAAAGTTTAGAGTGGTCTCCAGTATCTGTACCTCAAAATGAATTCTCTACTGAATCTGGTAAAACATGGGAGCTCTGTGCTGGAATAATCGACAGGGATGACTCACCAGACAACATAGCTGTGTCTGAGGTTTTAGAAGAAACGGGGTATAAAGTGGAGGCAACTGATTTGGTGAAGATTACCAAGTTGGTAAATGGTGTTGGTACGAGTGGGGCAATGCAGCATATCTATTTCACTTCCGTTAAAGATGTCAATAGGGTGTCACAGGGAGGTGGATTAGTTGAAGAAGGAGAAGTTGTTGAGGTCGTAGAAGTTAACAGAAATGAAATTGAATCTTTTGCCTTTGATGAATCAAAGCCCAAGCCCCCTGGCTGTACCTTGGCCTGTTTGTGGTGGTTAAACAAGTATGGAGAGAAATGAACATCTTGAATTTCTTTTAGGTTTTTTTAAATTAAATTCAGTTATTTCAGGATATACTGCTTAAGGACATGTATTATCTTCTTGGTGTTAGTCCCAAAAGCTACTATACAGGGATCTGTAATATGTATTTATTTGTATGTTAAATGTTTTGTACTTCAGAAATGTTCTGCAAAATAATCGTGACCCCTTTGAGCAGAATTATTAGCTTTATCATTTTGAGTGACATTATCATGTCAGCCCCCTGTCAGCCTATTCTCATGTATATCAGTTATTGTCACTTGTTCAATGTTCATTTCAAATATCAAGATCAGTACTCTGTCTAGTGTTCTAATGAATTGCTAATGGCCTTTTCCTAAGCAATGTCAGAGGCTCCACAGATAAAGTCTGGGCCCACAAATGCAAGTGGGAAGCATGTTGGCAAAGTCAAAAACAAGCTTCCTGCTGCTATACAAATTACAGGTTCTTAATATCATTTCTGAAGTATTCCTTCTCATGCCAATTTCAATCCCAGTTTATCACACTCTTCAAACTCAATTCCATTTCAGCTGAACAACTTCTTAGAGAAGCTAAAGAACGACAACTAGAAATTGTTGCACCCCCACCTCGTCAAAAAATAACAGATCCTACAGAGTTAGCTGAGTATCGTATGCGGAAAAGAAAAGGATTTGAAGACAATATTCGCAAAAATAGGTTCCCATTTCTTCAATGTTTTTCATTCCACACATGTGACTCAATGTAGAGGGAACAGATGCATGATCATTGATCTTGAACTATCATGAAGTTACTGTATAGGGCTGTCATGGTGAATTGGATAAAGTATGCTCGCTGGGAAGAGGAACAGCAGGAATATCAGAGAGCTAGGTAAACTTGATCGTTTTACTCGACTATTCCATCTCTAGTGACTTTGTAATTGCCTTTTGAGCTTTGATTTTCAGCCTTGTTTGAGATTGAATAAACTACGCTGTCACAGGTCCGTGTATGAGAGAGCTCTAGATGTGGATCACAGGTGTTTGCCCATTTGGTTAAAGTATACAGAAATGGAAATGCGACACAAACAGGTCATGATTTGACGCGTGACTAACGCAATCCTTTTATAACATAATGAATTGCTATTATATTTGTCACAACTTAATTGCCCTGATTTCGAAACGTTTTCTTGGACAGGTGAACCACGCCCGAAACTTGTGGGATAGAGCAGTTACTCTCCTACCGAGGGTATCACAGTTCTGGTATAAGTACACTTACATGGAGGAGATGCTAGAAAACGTGGCAGGAGCAAGACAGGTAACTTTGGGGGTGTTCAATGTGGTCGTGCTTCGTGAATCTGTATTTCTATTCTGGGAAATCATAAATCTCAGTTTTCATAAAATGTACGTATTGAGCGAGATTACGATGAATCACTTGACGCACACAGTTATCGTAGGTGTTTGAGCGATGGATGGAGTGGGAACCAGAGGAACAAGCATGGAGCAGTTATGTCAACATGGAGTTGAGGTATAAGGAGATTGACCGGGCTAGAGATATATACCAGAAATTTGTACTCGTTCATCCCACGGTGAGAAATTCTACTGGTCAACTCTGTATATTACAGACCCTACAGTTAGACTTTAGATCTTAGATTTTGTCGGTCAAAATGCTTGATTCATATTGACCACGCTGCCATATAACAGGTAAAGAATTGGATAAAGTTTGCTAAGTTTGAAGAAAAGCACGGAAATATTGGTGGTGCTAGGGAAGTTTTTGAGAGGGCTGTCGACTTCTTTGGGGAGGATTATATGGAGGAAGGACTGTTCATTGGTTTTGCAAGGTTCCTGTCTCAACTGTGCTTCAATTTTACCAGTGTAGACTGTTAAGATTATTTCAGATTTTGCTATTCTATGCCAAGATGGGATATGAATAATTTCATTTCGTTAAACCAGGTTTGAGGAAGGGCAGAAAGAGTTTGAGCGAGCTCGGTGCATCTACAAATACGCTCTGGAGAAGCTCACGAAGGAGCAATGTCCCGAGCTCTTCAAAAACTACTCCATCTTCGAGAAGAAATTCGGTGATCGACGAGGCATCGAGGACGTGATTATCAACAAGCGGCGATTCAAATACGAGACGGAAATCAAACACAATCCCCTCAACTACGATGCGTGGTTCGATTTGCTCCGATTGTTGGAAGCAGACGGTAGTTTGGAAGATGTGAGAGACACGTACGAGCGAGCTATCGCAAATATTCCGTTGGTTGTCTCCAAAAAAGGGTGGAGACGTTACATTTACCTGTGGATCAATTATGCCCTATTCGAAGAACTCGAGGCAGAGGATATCGATAAAACACGAGACGTTTACAAGGCGTGCTTGGACATCATTCCTCACAAAAAGTTCACATTCGGTAAAATCTGGTTGATGTTCGCTCAGTTTGAAATCCGGAAGAAAAATCTCCCTGATGCCCGCAAGATAATGGGAACATCCATTGGCAAATGTCCAAAACCCAAACTCTTCAAGGGGTACATAGACCTGGAACTCCAAATGCGCGAGTTTGATCGGTGTCGGAAGATATACGAGAAATTTCTCGAACATGACATGTCGAACTGTAACACATGGATAAAGTTTGCCGAGCTGGAGACGATTCTCGGTGATTCTGACCGTGCAAGGGCTATATTCAATCTAGCAATCCAACAACCACTTCTCGATATGCCGGAAGTGTTGTGGAAAGCTTACATCGACTTCGAGGTGGACGAGGAAGAACATGAGCGTGTAAGAGCGCTGTACAAATCACTCCTTCAACGGACTAAACATGTCAAGGTGTGGATTTCGTACGCGAATTTTGAAGCGTCCATCGACCAGTCTAAACTAGCTCGCGCCATATTCACAGAAGCAGACAGATCCCTGCAATCCGATACACAGAAAGAAGAACGAGTGTTGTGTCTGGAGGCTTGGAGAGACTTTGAAACAGCCCATGGTACTCCTGAAACCCAGGACTCCATCAAGAGGAAGATGCCTCGCCGAGTGAAGAAGAGGCGGAAGATAGATGTCGAGGAGGGAGGGGAAGGAGGATGGGAGGAGTATTGGGATTACATTTTCCCCGATACTGAGGCTAACTCTGCCCACATGAAATTGCTCCAGAACGCCAAGATGTGGAAGAAACAGCAGGTGGAAGAGGAGAGTGAGAGTGGGGAGGAAGGGGATGATGATAGTCAGGATTGAGTGCTTCACATCTAGGAGGATTACTGTTCAGAGTGTTGTTATTTTCAGAGAGAAAAGAAAACTTGTGAAGTTGTTGACGATTGAGTGGTGATGATTTATTTGACCGGGTTTCTTGACAATCTTTTAAATTATTACCTGATTTTTAACCCCAGTTCTTATGTCTTGGCGTATCACTGATCTACCTCTTCATCTTGTTTATATGGTACATCTTCCTTTTCTCCTGGTCCCCTTTCCTCCATCTCTGAATGCTGTGGCAAATTATCTGATGCCACTTGTAGTAGATCACCCTGCACATAGCTAGCACCAGATTAACCAGCGTAGCCCCAATTTCGAGTGTTAAGTATCAAACATCCGATAGTATTGTGATAGATCTGGTCTGACAACTCTTTTGGCCTTTGATTGTTCTAAGGGCAAACGGAACATTTTCTTCTAATTGATCATGAAGTGAAACGAATAACCATGATACCATGTGTTTATTGACAGATAATGCAGTCATCCGATATTGATAATGAGTAGTGAGTGTTACATGATACTCACTGAATATAGGATCGATACATTTAACATATATCATGCATCACTGTAGGAGCTTAGTGAGAAGCTGATGTTTGGTAGAAGCACGGAGAAGGAAGCATCAGGATGGAATGACGACCCTATTCTCCGAGTGTCCGGTCAATCCAGTCAGTCCAGTTTGTATAATAACCTAAACCCCTCCTCTCTCCACCATACGCTGGTCGGCCGCTCCACGCCCTACTCCCTCAGTTCAAACCTTCCCTCTTCCACAGGTTTGTTCAGGGGGTATGCAAATTCAAATGCGTTGTGATCAGGTTTGCTGATCACAGTTCTTTATCAACTAATTTTATCAATTATTTTGGGTTTTGTCTCAGTTCCTCATTCCTCCCACCTCAGGTTTGACGAGCAGCATGAGTTCCCCCAGTCTTCAGTCCATGGGCCGGTCCAACTCACAACTGTACGGAACAACGAATGGTGGTCTAACCACATCCATTTCGTCGAGTAGACTCAATCAATTGACTCTCGGTCAAAGTAGCAATAGTTCGTCAAGTTTAGGACCTAATCGGGGCTTGTCTCAACAGGCGGGACTAACAAACGGTTTCCTGACGCATCAAACAAATCAAACGTCCAATATCAATTCGAAGTTCTCCCCCGGACTTGGAAATGCGTTGTCATCGTCGAACTTTGCGAGTAACTCGTTCGGTTCTAATTTCGGGAGCAACATCATGAGCATACTCGGGAGTGGCGGATCAACTTCTCCCTCCTCCGGGTCAGTAGGGGCCGGGGGGTCGTTCACCGGCGGCACCTCCCAACCGTCTTCCCATCTCTTCGGATCACAGCAACAATCTCAACAGCAACAACCAACGGGCGGGTCTTCGCATATATTCGGCAACTCGTTGTCGAGCAATAGCAACGGTCCCTACTCGTCGCAGTACAGCAGCATGCAAAACAACTCGGGCGGATACTCTTCCTTTAACTCAGGCGGATTTTCATCCGCTCTGGACTCATCTGAGAGTCTGGATCTGTCCGAATTTCCGTCTCTTCAACCTGCAGCAACCTTGTCACTCCCAACAAAACAACTGAGCAGCCTGAGGTTGGATGGAATCCCTGGAATGTCAAACAATGTCCCTGGTTTCGGAATGACCACGACGCCGTCCTCAAACGGTGGTTTCAACAAGTCCTCGGTACCCGGGAACAAGACCTACTCGGAAGTGTCGAACACCAACTGCCAATCAAAGCCCGAGAATTCTCCCGGATTCCAAATCTCGCACGAGGATTTCCCTGCCTTGCCAGGTGCCCCAAAACCACCTCATCCTATCTCCACGCAGCAAACCCTGCCGACTGAGATCATGTCACAGGTTACGCCGTCCCTGCAACCTGAGGTGACACCAGCCTCCATGCCACTGCCACCCTCCAAACCGACGTCCACGAGCATAGTCCTGCCCACTTTTCCTCCCTCCATGTGCAAAGACCAGTTCGGCATGGCGGGTTTACTGGCGTTTATCCGTAGCAAGGACTCCTGTCCGAACTTGATCAAGTTCGCCCTTGGCATGGATCTGTGTGACCTGGGTCTGAATCTGCAGAGTAAGGGTAACCTGCACAGCACATTCCAGTCACCGTGGGCCGATCGGCCATGTGGACTGCAACATCTGGAGCAGAGTGTGCCCCAGGAGTACCGCCGGCTATCGGTCCGCCTCAACATCAACATGATAGAACGGATAAAGAAGTACGGTGACGACCTACTCTTCTGGTTGTACTACAACAATATCGGTACCACGATACAGCTCATGGCGATACAGGAGCTACAGAACAGGGGCTGGATGTATTACATCCCCGAGAAGATCTGGATCACAAAGGCGCTGGGGAAGGAGGCGCCGAAGGGCGCATATGGAGTGTACTGCTGGTTTGATGTGGCAAACTGGAAGAAATCTGAGAGGGAAATGAACCTGGAACCTGACAAGGTGGAATATTGCGAACAATCTAAGGCCCATTTCAGACTGTAACGTTTTCTTTCGGTCGTCGCTTGTGGTTTTTGTAGTTATATTTTTTCGTGTACAGATCTGTGGCCCGTGACGCCATGACGTGTACAATGTATATATTGTACATTGTTCATTGTACATGGTGGGCACAGGTGAGCAGCTCCATTCACTTACTTCCTGACCTCATTTTAATATTTACCTTGTGATGTATATATCCAATATCCATGTGCAAACCCAATCTTGATAATAATTGTAGAATCGCAATAGTTGTTCCCTTCTACCCATTTCCCCGCTGCCATTGAACCCTTTCTGTCACAGTGAGTTCTTATCAACAGTCTTTCCCGAGAATTCAGCTGACTCAACGCAGTTTTTGAACAGGAAATTAGAATATTATTTATGAAATTCTTTTTGATGTCTTTTAAAGGAATCAATCAGCAGTTCATGAGTATTGTTCCAAGTTAAGCTACCTCCGCCGAACTCACACACAAACCCGCATCCCACACCCACACACAAAACATGAGTACGAGTAGTACTATATGCTGCGTGTAATCATCGTGATGGGCCATTATCTATCACTTAACATTGGCTGGTGACTAGGAAGCAATGTTGTGTATACTCAGTGATTCGCGTACACAGCATATACGCCATTACTACTCAAGTATACAGCCTATACAGTGTACATTGTGGTATACAGTACACAATGCAGGTTTTTGAGATAGTCAGCACAGAATACAAATGATGAAAAGTTTAACATCACGCACATCGATCAACTACTACAAGTGTTTGTATGACACACATACACACACACACAAACACACACACACAAAAGCCGTACGTTATCATATTATTGAACTGTATGTGGTAGGTTAAGCCTGGTACTGGTAGCTAATAACTCCAATCGATTACTAAAG
>CAMPET010000023.1:347360-364655 GCA_946803715.1 Beroe ovata | reverse complement strand
ATAATAATCATACGTCTTTCTTCCCCCCCCCCTCCTATGTTATCTATGAACTCTCAACAACTCTAAACGTGGTGCACTATTATTATCACACATACTGTACATCCGTACTATAAGTATACTTGTTAGTATGCACACTGGTAAAGCACTGTGGTCAATGGTAATATCCTGGAGTTGTTGATATGAATTAAACTGGTTTAATACTTTCGATGTTTTACATGATTAAATCACGGCGTTGCACCTGGTTTATAGGTTTAATCCTATAATCACCGTGTGAAAAGTACCCATTGGACCCTTTTCCCTCCCCCATGGTTTGCACACACTACATACACTTGATTATCATTATATGTATGACTAAATTGGTGCATTGTTATTTATGTATGGATGTTCTGACGCTATTCTACCACTTGATCACAACGTTTTCTTCTTAGGAGAGTTTGGATTCCTATTTTCATGTGTTTTTGGGCTTATATAACTTGTTTTTAACGTATATAAACGAGGGGAATGGCGGTAGGAAAGTAGGAAGAAGCAAATAACTCATTTGCTCCAATGTAAACACCCTTATTTTCAAGTTGCACACTAATTAACTGCTGTCAGAATGAATTGAGTGAGTTAGGATGTCAGAAATGAGGGGTGAAATGTGAGAGTTTAGAATAACAACTCATTTTCCCTCCCTTCCTTATCTGCTTTGATTACGGGCATTATAATTAGGCTAATTGAGTTGGAATAACATTAGTTTTCATAATAATTTTAAATTAATTGATAATAATGATGATGATCGCACTATGATAATATGTAGGGTACAGCGGAACTTCTTAATTGTTTGTGTGTTCTCACTGCAACTTGTAATGGAATTTTATTTTGCTTTTCAAATGGAGATGAACTGTTTTATAAATTATCTTATCCTAGTGTCATTCTTCCTTCACATAATTAACATAATCCCCCTCATATGTGATATTGCTCCCTCCCCCCTCGCGTTTACCCCCCCCCACCCTCTGAGATCATAACATCGGCCCACATTCAGAAACCAAGGTAACAGATAATAAGGGTTGAAGTTCCAGGAACGCCCTATCACAGAAGTAGCACCCAACTCAAACAAATACCTTAAATAACCTGTATACCGCCAAGTAACGACATCATTTCTAATTGATTATACCGAACTTGTACAATGTATACCGACACGCGAATTGTACTCAACATACCCCACACCCCATTGAATCACAGTATGTTAGGCTACAACGTTAGGCTACTACAGTACGTATAGCAATGCTGCATTGTATAAACCTACCCGCACACTTGAATCAAAACAATACAATATCAATTGTGTAATGTGTATTGCATGAGAACTGTTTTCAGTAATAATAACCCATGTATGATACAACATAGAGCATTATGTAGTGTCCTGGTTTCATACTCTTATAACATCCTATTATTTATGTCAAACATGGGTGCATTGTTTTTGCCATGCACAGCGTTATCTTTGAAACACTCACACACTACTGCATTTTGACAGTTTTGACTGCGTACAAGACAGGTAAGGTACTCGCCCAGCAATCCCATGTTTCACAAGTATTGATTTCGTCTCCTCAGAACACTGCAATTCATGGCATTTTTACATTGATTTGTGCCACAATTTGGTACATGAAATGTCACGTAAGCTTGGATATGGCCCTTTCGTGAGAGATAAAAGTACATACGCAATCAGCAATCGTTGTGCGCGTTAAGCGCCGCGCGCTTCTGTACTCTGATCCAATTGTAGGTCCGCAGCGTAATTACTTGTCGATCGATGATAGCCCCTGTCGAGAATTTCGTTTTGCGCGCGCGTGGCTCAAACTTATTCTCAGACGCAAGCGCTTCGCGGCTTGCATCAGCGGTCGCGGTCTAGCATCGCCAGACAACGTAATTACTCCCCACTATATCATATATCCCCGCTGGCAGTGCGCGTGCAGGACCTTAAATCGGGTGCCCATCATGCCGAGAATAAGTTTGCTCCGCGCGAAACGAAATTCTCGACAGGACCAGGGTCTACGTCTATCATCGATCGACAAATAACACCTGACAACATGAGCGTACATGTTTCACTATAGGCCAGTTTCGCGAAATCCGGACACAGGCAAAAATTGCGTTGCGCGCGATTTTGAAAAGTGNGAAATTCTCGACAGGGTCTATATCATCGATCGACAACGTAATTACTCCCCACTATATTATATATCCCCGCTGGCAGTGCGCGTGCAGGACCTTAAATCGGGTGCCCATGCCGAGAATAAGTTTGCTCCGCGCGAAACGAAATTCTCGACAGGACCAGGGTGTTCCCGCGCTGCGTGACCCAAATACTCCGCGCGCGCTGCGCGTCTCCGTGGTTTTCTTGTCGGGCGATGCCAGACCGCTGATGCAAGCCGCAAAGCAGCTCTCGTCAGCGAAGCGGCTTTTTGTCTGAGAATAAGTTTGCGCCGCGCGCGCAAAACGAAATTCTCGACAGGGTCTCTCATCGATCGACAATGGTTTTCAGTTTACTGAGTAGTACAGGGGCGCGCAACGTGTGCACACAAATTGCGCAGCCCTATTTATTTGGCTGTCGAGAATGTCATCGCGCGCGCCGCAAATTATTTTCAGACAGCTGGTGACAACCTGGGTGTTAGAGCCTGGGTGCCTGTGACGGCGATGTGTACACATTCATTTATTTATTTATAGCCTATAGGTTTGTCTTCATAATATGTCTTATCACATATTCTGATGATGTTGGTCTTACTTGAGGTTACAAGTTTCAGGCAGTGAGATTATGGTCATAAGTCAAAGGGCAAAATCGACATTAGATAGTATTTGTGCTCTTATCACTGATATGAAACAAACATTGGGTCACACAAAAGATATTATGGAACAAGTTCACCCAGATTCATATAACTATTATGATGCAACTGCAGTTCCAGCACTTGGATCAATGATAAGGAGAGATCTTATTATCAAATCATATATTGATGCGAAGAATAGCAGTCTCAATGAAGCTGATAAAACAGTAATGCTAATCAAATTGAAGCAGGAGTTTCTAAAACTTTGTCAATCATACCATGACCATTTAGATGACCTTAAACAATGTGATTTGACAGACTTTGCTAGTGTTGTGAACATGGATGCTTTTGCTATGCTATCTACAACGCTACAAAGTGCAATTGCAATTGTCACAGAAATTTGTGATCAAGAGAATGCAGAGATAAAATCTAAATTATTCTTCATGATTAGTAGGAGACTCAATATGATCAGTTCGTGTTTAATGGTCAGCTAGTGGGGAGGTGAAAAGTTTGTTTCATATTCCAAATACTGGAGCTTTTTAGCCCTTGTAATTCAAATTGTTATACAAAACTTACCATAATGATTGATCAAGAGTTGATGTGATAATGATTTAGTGTTTTTGGTTATTTCAGCTTATTACCTATTGGTTTATTTTGTGGTGAGGATTGGCTTTTTTACTACTCCATAGTTCACACTTTTATTTCCTCCGTGATGCAATGATAAGGATGTTTATCATTCCAGGCAGTATGTTAGTTGTTGGTAGAGCAGCAAGGGCACTAACACTTTGTGTATCACGTCACTACTCCTCTGTTCTGGACATTGATGATACTCTCAATGGCCTCACAGATGACCAAAAAGAGTTGAGGGAAACAGTCAAAACATTTGCCCAGACTGAACTGGCACCATATGCCGGTGATATAGACAAAAACAATGAGTTTACTGCATTGAGAGAGTTCTGGAAGAAATGCGGTGACATGGGATTTCATGGCATCACTTGTCCTGAGGAATATGGAGGTAACTAAATGATGTTTGTACTTGTTAAGTGAAGCCACTTGATGAGCTACTTGAGTATAAAGACTATTTTTCATTTGTCTTCAAGCCCATAACCATCTTGATTGTAGGTATTGCAATGGGGTATATGGCCCACTGTATTGTAATGGAGGAGTTAAGTCGGGCTTCTGCTTCAATCGGGCTGAGCTATGGAGCACATTCCAACTTGTGTATAAACCAGCTGGTCAGAAACGGAAGTGAGGCCCAGAAACAGAAATATCTCCCTGCCTTGTGCTCTGGGGATCACATAGGAGCTCTTGCTATGTCAGAACCAAATGCAGGTTTGTATAATTGATGACATAACTAGATAGTTTTGGCTTCATATACTTTTGCTCAAACCTAAATTCGCTATCTACAGGATCTGATGTTGTGTCAATGAAGCTGAGAGCTGATAAAAAGGGGGAAAAGTATGTGCTGAATGGTAATAAAATGTGGATAACGAATGGCCCCGATGCAGACACACTTATTGTTTATGCTAAGACAGACATGGCTGCACATCAACATGGTGTTACAGCATTCATAATCGAAAAGGTTGCTCCTTCATCAATTCTCCGTCATTCTATGAAATAACATGTGAAGTATTTGCTTGTACAAAATCAAGCGAACACTTACCTAACACCACTTTTGCAGGGAATGGAAGGATTTTCCACAGCACAGAAGTTGGATAAGTTGGGTATGAGGGGCTCTAACACGTGCGAACTGGTGTTTGAGGATTGTGAGGTTCCCGAGGAGAATATTCTCGGAGAAAAGAACAAAGGTAACTTTTCCCAGTTCTGTACAAATTCTGATGATTATTGCTGTTTACAGAGCACATGTGCCGACGGTCCTTTTCGTACTGTGCGACGTGCGTTGTTGCGTTTATATCTCATTATAAGTGTGTTTCTGTGTTTATGTTTGTGTCTGACGTCTGTGTTTGAGGTTCTGTGGGTTCTGTGGGTTCTGTGGCACAGCGTTTATACTTAAATAGTCAATACTGTAGATGAGTGCCCCGTTATCATGCCATGTTGTAATATAGTGCGACACAACTGTCACACTCCAGTGATTATTCCATGTCACGATGCCAGAGAATATGAGCAATATCGCACTCAACTGCCCAACTATATTCCTATACCTACCTATACATCATTCGACTCGAACACCATAATTGTCAAAATTCTCTCCTACTCGATCGAATGACCTCATCACACTCGTTAAGTTACGGTAGGATGCAGTCATCGTTAAGGATCAACCATTTGCAATTACCCATTACTCATTAGCAATTATCATCTAGCAATTATCCTATTAGCAATAGCAATTACTGATTGCCCAATGCCCGTGTCCCAGGTGTGTACGTGTTGATGAGTGGGTTGGATCTGGAGCGACTTGTCCTGTCTGCAGGACCAGTGGGAATCATGCAGAGTTGTCTGGATGTATCGGTACCGTACGCTATCGGCAGGAAAACATGGGACCAGCCCATCATCACATACCAGCTCGTACAGGTGACAAGTGGCATGTATACAGTGTATAGATATATAGTATACAGTATACACAGTACATTGTACACAGTACATAGTACAATGTACATGCGATATCAATATACACATGTATAATGTATATTGTATAGTTGATATGCATGTTGATATACATCCTATACATACAACACGATGAGTAGGCATGATAATAATCGATGACATGTATCCCAACACCCTTATCCGCCTCCAGGACCTACTAGCCCAGATCTACACTAATCTAGGAATATCTCGAAACTACCTCTACGCGTCAGCCCGCGCTGCTGACAACGGCCACTTTGCAAACAAGGACTGCGCCGCTCTGATCTATATAACGGCTGAAATGGCTACGAAATGCGCGCTCCACGCTATCCAAATACTGGGTGGTAACGGGTACATTAACGACTACCCCACGGGTAGACTCCTCCGGGATGCCAAGTTGTTTGAGATAGGGGCCGGGACGACGGAGGTAAGGAAGATGATCATTGGCCGAGCACTGCACCAGGAGAACAAGTAAAGTCACGTGAGTCACACGTGCCGGCGACACGTGTCTGTTGGTACGTGTCAACGTCAGATTGCAGATGAGTCCAGTGGCCCTTGGAAGGCAGATTTCAGAAGATATTTATATGTAAATTAAGTGTTAAAATTGTAGTTAATTGCATGTAGAGATGTAGATATAGTAAAATTTATACGAATTACAAATTCAGGTAATTACATTATGACTGGATTTTAGCAAAATTAAGTAATTACTCAGTTTTTATTTCGTTTTTGTATCATGTCGCAAATAGGGATTTGTTATTTATTTGTGGTCTGAGATAACTTATCACAGAATACAAGAGACTTCAGATTTCAGGAATAAAAACCTAAGAATTTGTAAAACGAAAAGCCTAAGGCCTCCCACTCATTTCAGTTTTTGATATGAGATTGTTCAAAATAAATTATTGTTTTAAAAGTGTGTGAGTGATTTCATCAACTTGTACCCGGTCTTAGAACAGCCTGTTCGTATACCTATTACACTCCAATGAATTCTTGTGCCGAAAACCTAAATGAACAAACAATTTAGCCTATCAGGTTTCCTCAAGTGCTTTCCAAAATACTGATATTTCTTGTAAAGTCGGTTCCTATTTGCGGCTCCTTTATGCATTTCAAATGTGAAATTGGGGGTTGTTATTCTAGTTAGTGTTCTTGATAAAATGAACTATGTGATACTATATATTGACTATAATCAAGTCCATTCTCCCTAGCCAAGTGCATTGATGAGTACAGGTGAGTTATGATCTATCATTCTTTATGATCATCACAAGAATCATTGGATTTCAATCTCAATATCGTGAAAATGAGCGTTTTATTCTTAACTCAATATCGTGAAAATGAGCGTATTATTGAGTCAATTAGTCAGTTCGCTCATTTTCACGATCATGACTCATCATAAACAGTAAACACTGACTCGTATCCACAGTTGTACTGTACATGACTTCACTTCCTTTTCTCCACAGGCTCCACTGAGAAGAAAAAAGGGGGCGGCTACTTAGCGAGGAAGGCTAAAAAAGCGGCGGAAAGCGATAAGTCGAACGATCAGCCAGATTTTGAGAAAAAGCTCAAGAATAAGGAGTTTGTTACAGTTGAAGATGTTCTAAAACTGTCTAGGATCACAGAGGGTAATTTGACGACCGTATTGTGATCACATAACCTAACATCATGTAACATAACCTAACCTCACATAACCTAACCTCACCTAACCTCATGTAACCTCATGAAACCTCATGGACAATAACTGTTATATTGGACAGTTGTACTGCATGATGTATAGCCCAGTGTATACTGTATAGTACACATTCTGTAGTACATACCATACATGATGTATAACCCAGTGCAAATTGAACAGTGTATTATAGTACACGCTATACAATGGGTAGTACACACTTCACAATACACATGTGGTTACCGAGTGTTCAATGGCGGGTTTATGCAATCATGCTTGACACTCAGACACTGCCCCATTCATGATATAGACCTATTCTCAAAATACACGCCTATTTCAGACTATCTGTGTCCGATAACGGCGAACGTGTACAAGATTGACTTTACCAAATTCAAAATACGAGACATGGAATCTGGAGCTGTGTTGTTCGAGATCGTAAAGCCAGAAGATGCCGTACCAGTGGCGCCGCCGTCCGGAGACGCCACTAAGGAGTCCGCTGTGCCGGCCGATCCTAATGCGGGCCGTTACGTCAGATACGAATTCCCACCAGAGTTTCTCAAACTCAGACAGATTGGCGCCACGTGAGTGATATTGTTACATGATGCTACTGAACCTAAATCTAATGATCGTATTCTGGTATTCAATGACAGGAATATGCATTATGTAACAGCATATCATATTTTATGATAGCCATGTACCTACATATTATATCGATATTGGAATTCACCTAACATAGTCACCGAAGTTTAGCATCCCTTCATTACAGTGTCGAATTCACGATTGGAGACAAGCCGGTCAACAGTTTTAGGATGGTCGAACGACACTATTTCAAGGATCAAGTGATCAAGAGTTTCGACTTCGACTTCGGTTTCTGTATGCCGAGTAGTATCAACACTTGTGAGCACATATACGACCTTCCGCCTTTTACTCCAGAGCTAAGTTAGTAAGCATTGCCAAAATTCATCATACCATTGAAATTTATTAAGTCAATTTATAGAACTTTTGGTCGAGATTGATCGAAAGGGTCTTCTCATATGCTGTTATTTTCGATCTCCCTCGCGCGCTGACTGCAATTACTATCGCGCGCGTGCGCGCATCATTCTCAAATTAGCATGTACTACGTTAAATTGACAACCGACAAGCATTACTACGTGTTACGAATAATAATTGCACCAAGATGTTTATAATTCCATCATTTCAGTGCGAGAAATGGTTCAAAATCCATTCCAGACAAAATCTGACAGCTTCTACTTTGTGGATGGAAAGTTGATCATGCACAATAAGGCAGACTATGCCTACAACGCTGGAATGTAGGAATGAACATTCATTATTACAGTTTCTACCACCTTTGTCTGTACATTAACCTTTGTATCAATCATCTGATTTTCATGCAGGACAGGAAAATTTACTCAACCCCTATCCATTCATAATACATCTCAGTGTCACACGACACACCCACAAAAAGTTCATTTTACCCCGGTTTCGCACTCCGAGTTAAATTATTGTGGCTCCCCCTTCCCGATAATATATAGTTTCGATAATCTTGATATTTTGTTATGTATTCAGTCATTATTTAAATTTTGTACAGTTATAATCTCGCCATTTTTGCAGAACACAAATAGTAGACTATTTCAACTGAATCTTCACAAGTGAAGTTATGTAAAAACCTATACATCAACATTGTGTTTAAGTAAAAACTGGTTAAAATACTGGTCATACAAAATGAACCGTTGTTGACAAGCACCGTCAATGTGACTTGCTCAGTACATATCTCAGATTTGCATACAAAGTGTCCACGTCATGTTATAGACCACATCTAGCTGGACAAAGATACATTTTCAGGGGAGGAGTCGAGCGAGTAGGCGAAGGGCTGGAAGGGCTGGGCGTTCACGTTCAACTGCTCGTACAGATCAGCAGAAGTTGGTGAGGTCCTGGCTGAGGGTGTGTAGAACCCATTCTGAGGGTTTGCTGGCTGTCGGTTGTAGGAGTTACCGTTAGTGTGGCTCGGTCTCATGCCTCGCTGAGCAGATGAGGGAGGACTGATGGTTTTCATGTAGGGCATGTTACCCGGACCCTGGCTGAGTGCTGATTTGAGGGCAGTTATGTCGGGATGATGCCCGTTAAACCGCTGGTAACTGTCCTGTGTTATCATGTAGGAGGGATAGGGTTTACCATTGGTCGCGCTACCATGGTTACCATTAGCGGAATTACCGTTACCGAAATGATGACCGTTGTTCCTGTTGTTGTGATGGTAGTTGCGTCTGTGATTTCGGTTCCGTCTGTTGGGATTGAGAGCAGCGTAGTCATACAACACTGCCTTTAGAAGGGCGTCAGTTGTGGCAGAACTGCCGAGTCTCGCCAGGGCATCCTTCGCCAGGGAGATCTGGTATCCCAACTTGACGGCATACTTCAGGAAAGGGTGGTCCTCCTGAACCGACTCTCGGCAATCCTGATCGGGAACAGATGCTGGTTCATCGTCATCAGAGTCGTCGTTATCCGCGTCCGTAGTCACCCCTTCTGCTTTCTTCTGCTGCGCAGCCAGTTCTTCCAGCTGGTTGTAGAAGTAGGAGGTAGTCTCGTCTGATCCAAGGGTAGAGTTCATGTTGAGAAGAGTTGAATCCAGTTGAGATAGGAAGAGATTCGTAGTATTCAAATGAATGATTAGAGTGATGTGGACTTGGTTTTTATATCGGATCCCGGAATCCTCATTAGACCCAATCAGACGGAGTAGTAGACGTGTAGGTGTTATCTCATGAGTCGGGATTAGTTTGCAGTTAGTCTCTATTTCCGTCTAATGAGGTCTACACGCTCTGATGAGGTTTGAGTAATGAGGCGTCAATTAGGGGGGGAGTCTACTTCTGTCCGCAATACATGATTATGTGGGCATGTTAATCTGCAATTAGCAGTGCATACCAATCAGCTTCTCAATTAGTATGTGCATACCTATCCGCTTCTCAGCTGGCACCAAAGACCTAATTTGAAATAGCAAGGGAATATTATGGGATCTGGTGGGAATGGGGAAAATAACATGGGCAAGAGATTCAAGTTGCAAACAGGCACACACACACACACAGTACACACACAGTATACACACACACACATCCTTAGGTAACCATGCGCGGCGCTCAAATATTTACAAAAGTTACACTAACTGCTGAAAAATCACTTTTTTCATGATTGTATGTCACTGCGCGCCGCAATAACGCAACAATTTGCAGAACACTGAAAATTGCCACAGGTTTCGGCAAATATACTGTGATGTAATTTGAGCAAATTCAGATTCAAATCCTCTTTCCACGACGAATTTGAACACACTTAGCTCATATCCTCAATAGTAGCCCACGTTGCCACATGGTCTATTATACTCACCTCATATTAAACTTGTTCCATTATTCAACCCTAACCTACGCGACTAATTGTTTCTGTTTCCATGCAACTCTTGTCTCTTATATAAGGTTGCATGTAACACACACACACACACACACACACACACACACACACACACACACACAGACACAGAGACACAAACGCGCGGTAGAATCATGCATTCACGGAGCAAGTATAACAGCAAACGTGTGAAGTGGTGGTGGAGGTGGTACAAAGCCAGACGATCGTCCTTGATTTGTATGCGTGTGTCTGTNCACACACACACACACACACACACACACACACATTATTAGGTAAATAGGAGCTAAAGATAGAGAGAGAGAGATAAAGAGAGTTGGATACTGGGCGTAGTAGATAATGTGATCAAGCTATCAACTTCTGTGACAGAGTGGTCTGTGGGGAACCCCACGGTTTCGATTCCTTGTTTAACATGCCGTACTATACGGTAAGTGTAAACCGACAGTTTATACGTACTTTATACATGGGAGGCATTCATTTCTACAACACTAGGTATATAATAGCACTGATCATTGCAGGTGGCCATTACAATAAAATTGTATCGGGTATTCACATCAAATACACATTGCGTATATTGTTTTACATTTTTCAATGGTTCCACTATTTTAATTCAAGTGCAACACAATAACAGAATCTCCAGGCATACACACACACACACAAACATTGGAATAGCTACAGGCACAGCTGACCACGATAATAGATATCCTATAGAAGGTACATCTTAAGTGGCGATAGTTCACTCTTTACATACACAAAATGTCACATATTGTGTAATGAAGTAATGCCGGTGAGCGGCTAATGCCACGTCAGAATGCCACCTTACAGCTGTTGTGGTGGCATTCTACCCCATATAATATGGCATTGGAGCGTGTAAAATTATAATTACCACTCTCCACCGATTGTATTCCAGTACTATACAGCTATGTAGTGAGTAATGAGTCGAGCAGAAAGCTATGTTCAATAATGGTTTGTGTTTTACAAAGAGTCAGTACCGCACTTTACTGTAAGTTAACTGTGCAAGCATATGACAGGTATATAATACTTGTATAGGTAACACAGATAAACGTTCTCTCGTATTAATAATTAGAGTCTGTACTATAATCATGATTGGGTTCTGTATCAAATAAATCCATGAAAAAACCCATATGAATCGACAGTTTTAACATTTGGCAGGTATTGAAAAGGCTCGTAATCTCATATTGCACTGAAAGAATTTCCCTATAATAGACCATGCATAGGTACATGTAATAGCATAGGCACATATGCGGGTATAATAATCAGCAACATATATAAACGATATGGGTTGCCATGGTAGCAACATCAGTATAAGTGAGGTGTGCAGTGTGTACAGACACACACACATACACACAGAGACACACACATGGACACACACACCTACACACATACACACAGAGACATACACACATACACACACAGACACATACACACATACACACAGAGACACACACATGGACACACACACACCCACACACACACACACATGGTATCCCCATGTTATACGGTATGGTTTGGTAATGGACTTGGTATATAGCACAAAGTTACTGAGTGGTCAGTGGGTGCTACCAGTGTACAGTTCACAGTGTACCCAATACACATGTTATAGTGTTTACACAGGATACAGTGTTTGCACAGGATACAGTGTTCACATAGGAAACAGTTTACAAACAGTTTACAGGCATGAATCCCATCTTTACGTCTCCTCATCACTAACTGCAAGTGGAATTTTTCGTCACCAGAATACGTGACTGCCATACGATTCACGCAGGGGACGTGTCACTCAAACATGGTCACGTGACCCACAGGAGTATAATATCCTAACACAGGTTCTCTCCGAGCAGGCATTTTCTTACACAGCTAAATGTTGAAAATCGAGCGTGCGTTTGCGAGTGTGTGTGTGCGTGCGTGCGTTTGTGAGTGAGTGTGTATGTGTATGTGTGCGTCTGTGTGTGTGCGTTTGTGTGTGAGTTTTTGTGTGTGAGTGTTTGTGCGTGAGTTTTTATGTGTGAGTGTTTGTGTGTGAGTGTTTGTGTGTAAGTTTTTGTGTATGTGTATGTGTGCGTTTGTGTGCTTGTGTGTGAGTGTTTGTGTGTTAGTGTGTGTGCGTTCGTGTGCAGAATTATGAAGTTATCTTCTTGAACTATACAGAAATTCTGTTGTCAATCACACGTGTAGTGTCACGTGACACTACAACATCCCGTGATACCATGTACTCAGCGTGATATTATAAGTAGTAGAACACTTGATTAATCAGAAAACATGCAGATACACACCCATACTGTAGTGTAGACACTATGTATACTGTATAGTTTACCTAATAGAATAAGTTACAACTTAGAATAAGTTACAACTTATGGCGTTCTGGTTGAATATTATTGAATAAAACGTTTTGGTCGAAAAAAAGTTCACCTTTTCAGGATAAAAATGAATAATTCATTGACCCGACTCCAACATGAATAGCATACCTATTCAACAAAAAACATTCAACTTTAGCTCTCCATAACATTCTTATATGTAATAATGTTATGCGCAGGGTAACATTGAAAATCTAATCAAAAAGTATTATATATGGTACAGATAAGAGAGGAATCCTCGACGGGTACTGATTTTGGGTGAACTGAAAAGTGAAACAAGTGTGTGCATTTGTTGAAAAATCTGTTAAAATCTTTGATCAAACAGACACAAAAACACATAAAAACATCTTTATAACGCGACTATTGCAATTTCGTATTATAACCACATCTTCTACAATCATCTAAAATCCTCATGATGTGCTCCAGCATAACTTTAATGGTGCATATTCTTACTATTCCCTAATTCTTACTATGTCCTAATTTACCTGCAATCTTCGAACCCAACGAAATATGGTGAATGCCCGAAAAAAGGATTCTTCGCAGTTTCGTATTTCCCAGGAGACATAAGATAAGGCATTGTAAGCATCTGCACATAAGCACATTCAACATTTAAAGACAGGTATCCCGGTAAAAGTCTGTACATAGTATCGGACATCGGTAGCAGCCATATTTATTTCACATTCGGTGATTTAGCGAATTCACTTAGCAATTTACACTTCATAGTGGGAGGTACTGCAGCTTTGTTTGTAACAGGGGCTTATTCACTAAACTTCTGTTACCGTACAATATATCACAGCAGTTACATCAGCTGTCAAAATGCCACTTAAACGACCTACTATGTAGTGCTACACACTGACACAATATGTATGCATACCATGCCATAAAACTCACTCACATCCAAAATCATCGCTACAGTTCAATTCAATAGAAAGGAAGACCGTTATTACTCTTCATATCAGAACAGGGTACGATTATTTTTGGGTTAAAATATAATGCACTTGTAGAGGTTAATAAACGAAAAATAAATTAATTACCAAAAATTGCTGCCTTTATTATGAATCTGATTTCAAACACTTATAAACACACAACTACCACATTCAAAGTAGCTGTGTCATCACTAACAATGACGGTGTGTCATCAGTGACAATTACTGTGTGTCATCAGTGGCAGGATGTTATCTGTTCATACTACACTCGATACATCTCCGTTAACTTAACACAATATCATACAATATACACACATTATGCATTGCACGATGAGAAAGAGAAAGCACATGTACTCGCGTGTACAATGTTCATTGTACAATGTACAATACACATTATACACGCATACACACACACGTGCGCGCGCGTCACTCGCACGCGATTTTCCCGTCGAAAGACGAGAGTGCGATGGCGAATGCCTGCAGCGCGCAGAGCGGATACTTGAAGTCCATGGTGAAGACCTCCTCGGAAACCCGACCGAACTGCATGACGATGTAGTCCGGATCATTATCGTGTATTATCTGAAAATTCTTCACTGACGCCTGCAATTAGGTGACATGTTAGTCTCGTGTAAGGTGATGTTAATGAGATGATTAGTGATGGTATGTTAAGAGGGCGGTATTTTCAAATAGAAGCAGGACAATGACAATGAGATGGCGCTAAATTGTGCACAATGACGGGCGTGAATAACGTGATGTTATTCCCGTGTTGATGATAGTCCTGTGTGATTCATTGACCATTGTTCGTGATTGTGTGTTTCCCATAATGTGATGGACTATTATGATGTCACCCCATTTCCTATATTTGTAGACTGTTATAAAGAGAGTTGCAGTAACATCATCGAGATGCATGAGAAGTAGCATACACTCACGTCACACCTCATTTTCTATTACATGCGATCACCGAACACAGACAAAGCATTACAAAGTAGTGCAGGACATTCTAATTTACATGGATTACATAGATTAATGTTTTCCTTGTTGCCTTGACAACGAATAGGATTCTTACTATAGAGTAAAGTCCTAGCTCTATAACATGTATCAAATCGACAACAATGTTGAAAAATCCTTGTTATTTGCTGGACGCTACCAGTCTATCCTGGATGACAGATGAGTGATTGAGTGATGACACGTGACAAATGACAACGCCCTAAGCGTTTTCTCACGAGTCTGTCCTGGTCATATTATGCTGACACTTTTGTGACAATGATGAAGTTCGTAAGATCAATGACATAAGTCGATGACATTGACAGTTGATTTCCCAAGTGTATGATAAAATGTATGAGAAGTGTTTCTGATGAATGATACGATGACAAATTGTGAGGCACTACAGCCTCCCCTGAATAATAAAACTTCAATTGAGAACCTGTCAATGCGCGAGAATTTGATACGCACGGATCATCTATTTGACAAATCCATCTATTTGAAATCGTTTAGTTGTCAACGAGTTACTAGAACCAACTAAACAGTAAACCAACTATAAACAGTATACAGAATCACGCATACTTAGCAAAAACACAGTTGAATAGTCATGACACACAGATGTATGGCACACAGATCACACATAGTTATCACGCAGATCACACATAGCTATCACGCAGATCACACAAAGCTATCACGCAGATCACACATAGCTATCACGTAGATCACACAAAGCTATCACGCAGATCACACAGCTATCACGCAGATCACACATAGCTATCACGCAGATCACACATAGCTTTCACGCAGACCACACGAAGATGCGACAGTTCAAACATATTCATGGATGAGAACACGCATTGGGAAGATCTAGTAAAATCTTGCATTTAACCGATTTCCACAATAACTACGCATGTGTATAATTGGGTGTGTGTTTAGTGTGTGTTACTCGCCTGGGTAACTCGTCCGTGGAAGTTGAGCACATAACTCTGAGTTTCGTCATTCCAAACCGGCGTTTTGTTATGCAGCTCCAACAGATTTGCCGTCTCGCCTCTCTTGTACCGCTCTAGTATCGAGTGCTGAAATTACGTGATCAGTTTAACCAATCTGATGATCAACTTGAAATTTAGAGGTGATGAGTTCACGCGAATGGTTGATTTAACGAAGCCAACATAGTGATGCATTATCTGAAAGTGATTACCAAAATCCGAGACTAAACAGTGGAGCGTTAGCACTCGGCATTTATAACAGTTCCCTTATAAAGAACACCATTTCAGTGGATAATTGTAATGATGCTATATTTGTAAAATGCCGCAGCATCGTGTAAGATACCAGGGAATTCAAATTTGAGGATTAGGAATCAATATGGATACGATTGGGCTTGTCAGGGGTTTGGGAATATAAAGAACAGGGATTTACATGGATTAAACATTGCAACAAACACTTTACAATTGAGCATGAGCCTTGGAGCAAGCTTCATACTGCTTTCACTTGTCACGTGTTCATTGACTCACGTGTTCTGACTCAGGCCGAATCTCGACACGTTCCCTGTTTCCAGTCATTCCGGGTATAAGCACTGTCATTTTGCGTGGTCCCTTGAATCCCAACACATTCGTACTGTAGACTACTGCTGCTAACTCCTGTGGTAGGGGGTTTCAACGTGAGTACTCTAGCTGTACCATGTAGGGTGGTGAGGGCACCAATTGCAGGGTGGTAGCAGTACCATGGGGGCAGTCAGGCGGGTGTGAGGGGTTGTGATATTCAGGAAAAGTCCCGCGGAGGGGGCAGGACCCGCGGTGAAGGGAAGGGGCAGTGATAGCGGGAATTTCTGCGGGGATACTGTCAATCTATTTCTTGTGGCAGTTAGTTGATTGTATATGCGAACTTTACATATTCGTATACCCATATTATGTGGCTACATTTGATTGTAATGCTCAATAAACCGCTCAGTCTCTATCATGCCTAATATCCTAGACGTTACTTTGAGATTAACCATAATTCTAAATATTACCTTAGACATTGCTTAACTAGACTTAAAGTTTCTGACATATACCAATAGTCAGAATCTTTAAGTGTGATGTAACTACTTCCCGACGGCACCGCGCATTATCTAGATTGGAACCGGAAAATACAGTCTGGTTCCACTGTGAACTGTGAAATATCCAGTACAGAACATGTCCATTACGTACAAGACATTATAGGTGATAGGTCATTCCTGATGTGTCACTGACAATACGCCAGATTACTGACATTGATGTTACAAAAATCAGCGAATCTCCAGCTATTGCTTGTGCGTGCCACCATTACAATGAATCAAGCAGAAAACTTTTCTCATATTATTTTGTATGGGAAGCAACGTACTGCTACTACTATAAAAATCATAGCTTGCGAGATAAGTAAAATATATGCAATAATGACGTGCAAAATCGTGAAATAATTGCATGATCTATTACAACAATAATTCGTTGGATTTTTCGAGAAAACTGTCTCCCTTCCCTTGCACAATTACGTCATAATTCGTGCGTGTGACGTCAATCGGCATTTTGTAATATCGAGAGACTGAGATAGCTGAGGTTTGAACAAGAAAGAACT
>CAMPET010000023.1:331352-347051 GCA_946803715.1 Beroe ovata | reverse complement strand
ACACACACACACACACACATTGATTGAACACGATATGTCACGGATCTCCTGTAGTAACCGCTGCCTGTGTCCATCTATCGAGACTGAATGTTACGTCATTCATTATACCACTTTGACAGCTGGAAAAAGCATTTGGGCATGTACCACTGCATCCCTGTACCAGCTACTGGGCTGACTACAGAATGAACACGAGTGCTATAATAAAGTCATACCTCGTTATAGGTCAGCCGCTGGGGTTCAAACTTCAACCCCCCTATAGCCTACCTCTCGGTATATGTCAGGCGCTGGGGTTCAAACTTCTACCCCCCATAATATAGCCTACCTCTCGGTAAATGTCAGCCGCTGGCTTTGGGGGCTTGATGGGGTTTGTGCCCGCTCCGAATATCGTGAATTTCGTCCCCACTAAGTTACTCCGTACTTTGCCCACGTAACTCTCGCCATCCCGCGACAGGTCCGTGGGATCTGCACTGCGGAGAATTGCTCGTGTCAACGCGTCATGAGGGAAGGAGATCAGCAATCATGGCATGATCATTGATCCGGCCAATGGTTATTCATAGCTGATAGGTATGATAGTCGCACATTGGTAAACTACAGCTGACATCACGAGATGTCGACTTTCTAATTCAAGTATTGATTCGAGGGGATGAAGAATTTAAGCCGTGAATCATCATCGGCTGCCCTCCACTGATGGCTCAACATGATTACAATCAGGTGATTGCACAATCAGGTGATCACTGATCATACAATCCGGTGATTATACAATCAGGTGATCATACAATCAGGAGATTATACAATCAGGTGATCATACAATCAGGAGATTATACAATCAGGTGTTGTTATACAATCCGGTGATTATACAAATCAGGAGATCATACAAATCAGGTGATACCTGATGAGGTAGTTGCTGGTGCTGCTCTTCTTCCGTCTTCTCCCCGCCAGTAGGAACACCTTCTTCTGATCCTCTCTCTCGAGATGCAGATAGTACGTGGGGTACATGCCCCTGTCAAGACCCTTCTTATCACGTGTAATCCTGCACTTCATGTCACGGTTCTGCGGTGCGGGACGCAGCGCAAACTCTTCCAGTTCCTCCTGTAATTAATTAGGAATTAATTAGGTTCGTTTGATAGTAAATAGGGTGGTGTGGGATAGTAAATAGGTACCTAACACTTCTTTCAAGCATAGTGAGTACCTACTCATGCAGGTGTTGTATAGTTAGTAACACCTCATGCAGGTGTTAAATAGTTAGTAACACCTCATGCAGGTGTTAAATAGTTACATAGTTAGCACCTCCTAGAGTAAAATGACAGGTGTTGGAGACTAGGTATGGAATGAGAATATAATGCAATGCATTAAATTCTCACTCAATACCTAGTCTCCAACATTATGGATGCATTAAATGCATCCATATTCGGCAGGATCATCAAATTCCGCTAGGTGTTGATTGTTGAGTTGAGAAAATAGTCACACGTGATGTAAATCAAATTTAATCGACTGTTCAGTGTGAGTAGAATTTTCAATTAATTCCACTATGCTCGATTGCTGTACCACAGTTTTTTTCTCATTGAGCTTAGTGTCGACTTTTGACACTCCCTAAATTGCATTGAGGACTCAATGTGGGTGACAAGAACATTTGATTGAAGTATTGGTTTACAATGCTCATTGCTCATGCAGTGGATGAATCATATTGAAAAAGCTGTTTCAGATGCGGCATACACAGCAGGTAATGGATAATGGATACATGTATAAAGTGTATTGCAGAATGATAATGGAGGATCAGGGCAATGTTGCTATGATACGAGAAATTTTCTTACTGGGCAGACCTCATTATCCAACATAAGCTCTGCTAAATCGAATAAAGCAGCAGTTATCTGTCCTTTTCAAGGAACATGCTCGAAATCATTATTCCTTATGAAAGTTATGCAATAGACCGTATGTGGATGGAAACATGGAATGAATACTGTAGTGAGGTTGAATAATCCACGTGCAATTTCTAGTGGAACGGAGATGAAAACGGGCATTGCAGTGAGATTAAGTTAATTAAATCTGGTAACAATGGCGTCATAAATGATATTTTCCCCAATTCTTGTAACACGAAATGTGGATAATAGACCTACACACAATACACATACATACACACATTAACACAATGAACAGGCATTTAATGATACTGAGAGCCTCACTTACTTAGAGCAGGTAAAACCATTAGGTATATGGATGGATTTCTTGGAGCTGTTTATGATGTCAGGATCACGTCATAACTTTGGTGACAAATTCACTAATTCGTCATGACAAAACTCACTCTTTCATTGAGAGAAGGTAAATCAGGGTATGGATTTGTAGGACCGAGAGATTTAGCAGTACTGGGCCGGGATGCAGTTAATGGCTTCATTTCAGTGAAACCTGAAGAAACATAATATTGCCTTCAAGGAATAATTTGACAGCTATATGATTTGAGCTCACACTAAAATGTGTGGATATAAAGCAAGAAGCTGAAAGCATTTAAGGAGTGCCACCTAAAAGGTTACATCTTTCACCTTTCTTTGAAGTGAATGAAATTTAAAGTGTAGAAATATGGTTAGGATGGTCATAGCTACAAATGATAAAGGTTGGTACCTGGTGCTGGTGCAACTGGCTGAAACTCTTCTTCTTCATTAGCTATTGTAGGTGTAGAAGGTTTTGAGAGAGGAGGAGACCGACTTGGGGTGCTCTCAGAATAATCAACATTAGATGAGATGCCCAGAGCTGCTAGCTTGTCTGCTACACTGGTTTTTTCTGTTGCTGGAGGAGAAGTAGGACGGGTTACTTGAGGGGAAGAGGTAACATGTGAGAACTCGTCCCTAAAGCCACTTCCTGATGAAGGCCTGGAACTGTTGATCGCCAAACTGTTTGATATCACCATGCCAGTTGCCTGCAAAAAAAGATTGACTATAATGCTTCCCAGCTCAAGCTTCAAGACCAGTGCTGTTGGTCACAAGTAATGACAACACAATTCTGGATTCTTCTAACTTGTCTTTTTTGCTGTTGTCTTTGCTGTTGAATTGTTCGCTGTTGGTCCAACTTTCTCTGTCTTAAAATCTTGCTGTCATCCTCCATCTGGCTTCCATTGTCAATCACAGATCCTGGAGAAGCCCAACTCGCAGACATCCCTATCAAATTGACTGGGCTGAGTATTCAGTTATATCCAAGTGTCAGCTGAAAACCAACAAGGGTGCCAGTAAATTAATCAACTCTGCACAATGAGTATTCCCAATTCATAAACACATCACAACTGCATTGTCGATCGGTGATAGACCCTGTCGAGAATTTTGTTTCGCGCGGCGCAAACTTATTCTCAGACAGAGAATAAGCTTCGCGGCTTGTATCAGCGGTCTGGCATCGCCTGACAACTGCATGAAGAATAAAATGGAATATGGTTGATAAACAAAAAGGTTTGTGTTTATTGATGACTGAGCTTCATCCTCCTTTTAATTATTTTTCAGCAAGAAAATTTACAGAATATCAGGGCGCAGGCGGCAATACTAACAACACACAGGCCAGAATAGAATCAAATAACTTAAAGCATCACTGGTAACATCACATGCACAAGACAGCTGACAGAATAACTCATTAATTTGTTCAGTCTAGTACGTTTTCAATATCACTTGTCGGGCGAAGCCAGACCGTTGATGCTTGGCTGTCATATCGATAATAGCCCCTGTCGAGAATTTCATTGCGCGCGCGCCGCAAATTATTCTCAGACTCGGTGGCGCTCGCCGCTTCGGCGCTTCGCGTCAGCTGGACCTAGCATCGCCAGGCAAGTTGATGCAAGCCGCGAAGCGCGGCGGCTTCCGTCTGAGAATAAGTTTGCCTTGTGCCATGCCGCGCCGCGGCGCGCACGCAAACGAAATTCTCAACAGGGTCTAGCAATAGTGCATCGCCAGACAAATGAGAAATTGTCGATCGATGATATAAAATTATATTTACAAAAACCCTCATTTGCATCATCATGTCGAGAATATTTCGCTTCGCGCGCGCAGAGCAAACTTATAGTTATTCTCTGACTTGCTTCGCGGCTTGCATCAGCGGTCTGGCATCGCCCGACAAGTCGTTCAAATGAAATACAAAATATAATATTAATTGGATTGAATATTGAACAAAAAATAATACGGGGCATCCGTATACTTATAGGTATCAGCAACAAAAACTCATGT
Source organism: Beroe ovata (assembly GCA_946803715.1). Lineage (NCBI taxonomy): Eukaryota > Metazoa > Ctenophora > Nuda > Beroida > Beroidae > Beroe > Beroe ovata. The sequence goes on along the minus strand of CAMPET010000023.1, from coordinate 342,861 downwards.
CATTTCATTTTCCNGAAATTCTCGACAGGGTCTATCATCGATCGACAAGCGCAAACTTATTCTCTGACTTGCATCGCCCGACAAGTTGCCGGATGTTATCTGTCCACTGCTTCTTGCGCGCGGCGCGCCTTCATCGAAGGCGCGCGCAAGAAACAGTTGTCAGATGTTACCTGACCTGTTTCTCGCGCGCGCCGACAGTGGACAGATAACTGATAACATCCGGCAACTGACAAGTTGTTCAAATGAAATTGAAATACAAAATATAATTGGATTGAATATTGAACAAAAAATAATACGGGGCAGGGGCATCCGTATACTTGTCGATCGATGATAGACCCTGTCGAGAATTTCGTTTTGCGCGCGCGCGGCGCAAACTTATTCTCAGACAGACTCTCCTTGCTGACGCAAGCCGCTTCGCGGCTTGCATCAGCGGTCTAGCATCGCCAGACAACCGTATACTTATAGGTAATGGTATCAGCAACAAAAACTCATGTCATTTCATTTTCCGTATCTACTTTTATGTTTAAACTCGAAAAAAGAAATCAAATTGAAAATATCATTATCTGTCAACTAAATCTGATTACCATAATAATCTGATTACCATAATAATATGATAATATTTACCCTTCTAACTCAGCATTTGAACGGGCAGCAGTGTTATTTTGCGACATGTTATTGAAGAAGCTCTCATACAGATTCACAATGAACTTGAGTATGCAGATGACTAACGGTCCTATGATAGCCCCCTCAATCCCAAAGTAGTACATCCCACCTGCCACCGCAAGACCCGTGATGTAAGGATGCCATCCCCCCTCAATCTCGCTGTACACCGCCATATCAATGACATATGTTGGCAGTATCTGAAGGAGGAGAAACGCGATTGCTCGGAGGAATCTGCCGTCCACTAGCCAGAGCACGAGGAACCCAGGTACTGAGCTCCAATACACTCCTACAACAGGGATAAGTGAGAGCACCCCAGCCAGGAGGGCGGGGACAAACACCATCTCCAGCGAGAAGAGGGTGTGGGTGACCCACACGTAGCTGCTGTAGAACACAGACAGTTTGAACGACGCTCCGAATATGCCGCGCGTCGCGTCAAAGAAAGCCGAAGTATACTCAGCTCTCTCGACAGTGGTGGGGAGCAGTGACGTCATGATCTCCACTGGGGCGTAGTAGTGGTCTGAGTACAGGAGGAGGTAGTACAGAGCTGTGATGAAAACCACAAACTGAACGAGGAAGTTCAGGAATGCTGCACCACCCTCTAGGATACCATTGGCAAACGTGAATATAAGTTTGAATAGGAGGGCCATATTGCTGGATATCAGTGTCCACACCGACTCCAAAACGTCTATGATCATGCCTTTAGAACAGAGAATGTAGTTAGCAATGAGGATTCCTTGGTCCGGGTTGTCAGCACAACTACCCTGTACCAGATGGGCTAGGTTGCTCTTCACTGACTTCAGGGAGACAATGTTCATGTTGCCCTTAACCGTACTCAGTAGATGGTCCATGGTCACATTGGGCCGGGAACTACTGCTTACATTCCTGAAGGAACAAATTGCAAATATTCGGACAGAGAATGTAGTTATAAATTGAAATAGCTCACGAGATTGAAGTGCTACGATTAGGAAATAAATCTCTCTACGCACCTGGATATGTAAGATTGGTACATGTTATCGTATAAACTCAGGAGTGTGTTCTCCAAATCCTGCGTGTTGTCTCCTTGGGGTAATGTGGAGATCTTCGTCTTTATCCAACCCCTGATACCGACAGCCATATTAACAATGAGATACGGGAAGTAATGAGACAGTGATGAGCAGGAGAAGTATTACTTCGATAAACATCCAACCGATCCCCGACTCCCTGGGGGTATAATCCCTACTCAAACTCCCCATCCCCATGTCCAATCCCACTGAATGATTACCTGCCTGCACTGTGTACGGATGACAGCCCCGAGGTGATATCCCCCAGGGAAGAGTCGAGGGACTTGAGGTGGTAAGAGGTATGGGAGTTGATGAAGAAGGAAGCAGCTTGGAGGAGGTATAGCACCTCAGAGTGCACAGTGTAGAGTATGAAGCAGGATACTAGGATTATACCCAGTAACATGAGGATTACTATGGCTGCTGACACCACCTGGGGGAAAAACACGTGTAATGAGTGGGTGTCAGCAAGAGGGGTCAGTAATCAGTATATAGAGATACAAGTACAGCTTGCAAATGTGGTATGAGTTCGCTAGACAAAGTTCCACTCACTTGATTAGTGCTCCTCCTAAGAACGCCTAACATAACATTCTGTCCCTTCATCATGATGATAGCCAGACCCTTGATAGATTTGGGGTAAAGTACGCTGAAACTGTTCCCGGTTTGGGACAGGATCCCGTGTATCTTACCAACTCCGTCCCTTATTCTGACAGGATGAGGGGATAACATAAACTCATTAACTCATTAACTATAATACCTACTCGAATTATGATATTCACTGATTCATGATATAGATCCCTTATCGAAGCATGTGTAAAACTGTTGATCTCACCCCCTCTCTCTCACCTCTTCCCAAGACCGAGCACTCTGTACACCTGCCACAATGTCAGGAAAATGAGAAGGAGACAGAAGAGACGTATCACAAGGAACACATCCCGCCCGATAACTGTGAAGATAACCAACCACCCGAGGGTTGAGAAATACTTGTCCGTGCTCACTTTGTTCTTCCTTTCCAGAAACTTCTCCGACGCGTGCCGCACTGCTGCCGCCTTGGCTCGCTTTGTGGTGGCAGGTGTATGGTATTTGGACCGGAGGGCGGTAGCTGGTGTGGCCCACTTGCTAGCAGCGGCTGCTGTTGGTCGTGGCGTGAATGCTGAGGGCGTGGCGACTGCCACTATGGGTGTGCTGCTTGATGCAGGCAGGTCATCAAGGGTGCCGGCTATTTGCTTCTTGAAATCTGGAGTCCCGTTCTTCTCTCCCGATTCCCCGGTATCTTGGCTTGTTGCCAGGGCAGCATATGCCCCACACCCCAGCACAGCAAACACAAACATTGCGATAATATCCCGCCACGGGCCCAAGTGTGAGATGATGGTGGCTATACAGAGTATCCAGATAGGCATGGCTAGCCACTCTATGTACTGATAGTGTGGCTCTGCAGGGTCCCTCCTCACCCATACCATGACCAGGTATGCCAGTGTGAGTGTCCATGTGATGTAATGGAAGCGCTGTAGCGTATCCAGACCTAGACTAGACAGTGCGGAGAAGGCTGAGAAACAGTCATGAGCTGTATCCAGAATGTCAATCATATCAGTCAGGAGGATAAGCAGGATANGAGGGAGGGAGTGAGGGGGTTAGTCGATAGGGGGGGGGTGGGGGGCTCAGAGAGGGGTTATAGTCGATAGGTGGTGGGGCTGAGACAGTGAGTCAATATGTCGCAAACTCCCATAATATCGGAGATGTACAATGTACATATTACGGCACCCTCATACAAAAGCAGTATTGACTATTGACACCCTCAGTGTGCCACAGTGTAACACAGAATAGGAGTCACTCACCACTATCAGTAAATGTGTCAATCCCGTTGATAATCAGCTTCTTCCATAGCTGTTTCACTGGGAAGAGGACAGCTCCAAATAGCAGTGCCCACAGCAGTGGACGAATACAGAATTGGAGCATGTAAAAAACCTGGACAAATATGGCGTGAAGGAGGCGATCGCTAGACGGCATTTTTTTTAGATTACAGAGTACAGAAATCTATTTAACTTAAAAGCTTAAAGTAAAAGTTTGTTATGCAATTAATTCGACAAGTATTTGCTGTAATAATTAACGTTAATGAGTGAATACATGTAAGTGAATGCATGTATATTTCGTCACCTGGCTACACGTGTAGAACAGCGCTGCCATACACACAAACGCGGCGGTGTTGTAGAACGCTATTTTCAGTGCTTTCTGGTCGTGTTTGTCGGCCGTGGGGTCGGTGGTTGTGTTTGCTTGTCCGGGTGCACTGAACAGGGAGGACCGCTCGAATATGGAGTTCCGGAGTGTGTTCCACAGCTGACCGGCCTGCAAATAATGTCGGTGTCAAGTATATAGGAGGACCACGGACCACGGTGTCAATCATTGATAAATGGGGTGATTGTGTTGTTGGTGCTGGCGACAGCGTGAGGAGTTTTCATGTTTTTGAGACACGCAAGTATAGATATAATTTGATTGTCGGTGTTTGATTAAGGTGTCAGCTCTTGTTGAGAGATGTGGGCAATGAGGGATTGATGTCCGTAATGCCAATTCCTTCATTGCTTTTCCAGTCCATTGCTTTTCCAATAAATTGTTGTCAAACAGTGGAGTGCCGGAGTGGTGTCACAAAAGTTCCATCCGTCACGGCGGCAATTTAACGTGCGCTACGGCTAATAAGTGGTGTCAACTCGTAGCGAGTGGTGTCAACGTACCTCTTGAATGAAGAGAGCGGTAATCGAACTGTGCTCATTGCCCATCCCTCAAACTACTAACTGCAAATTATACCATACCACGAAGTAGTATACTAGCTAAATAACAACCCAAGATGTACTATAAAAAAAAAATATAATACTACTTATTTCAATAATACTACTTATTTCAATGTATAATACTACTTATTTCAATGTATAATACGGCTGCTGTAATTTATTATGGCATAATTAACTTGGAATTATTATTGTGGCTCGGTTTTCATGGTACCATGGCATAAGCATGTTTGTGTATAAGAACGAATGCCACACGAGAGAGATAGCTTCTACTGATATGAGTGTGATAACATAGATGGCATTCATCAGTTACGAAGTTCTAAACGAGACACAGTGTTTCGTACAATAGTATGCTGCGATTCATAATGAGCATCAGTAAGCACTCCTGAGCAAGGGGAGAGAGAGAGAGAGAGAGAGAGAGAGAGAGAGAGAAATAGTTGCAGTAAACCGAAACACTAGAACATCAGGAAGTGATGTATAGAACATCAGGTAAAGTGATGCAGAGTATAGAACATCACGCGAGTGATGGAATGGGATAACCTCGGCCATCTTCATACACAATGTTACAGCTGATTGCTAACAATGCTGAAAGCAAGAGTATTATTGCTAAATGCAAGAGAACTGTGTGCAGTGTGCTGAGTGCGGGGTTTTGCCTTCCTCAGCACACTGATAGAGAGAGAGCAGTGAAAGAGAGCCTTATTGTAGAGATGGGCTTATCACCTCTAGGTTAACAGTGTGCTAACACATATACATGCTAACACCTGTACATGCTAGGTAACACCTGTACAATGTACATTGTACATTGTACACTGTACACTGTACAATGTACATGCTAATAGTAATACGTCTTGTACAGTGTACATAGGTAGCATGTGATCCAGTAGATAGTAGTAACGCTTGCCATGCCGACAACGTCTACAACAAATGCTACAGAAGAAGACAGATTCAATACAGATTTCAACACAAACGCTCCGTACACATAGCTATGGAAAAGTTGCAGTAGCAGAGACCGAAAATGGTGAAATGCAGGCAGTAACAGTAGAGGTGCTATTTGGAGTTAAAATATCGGTGGCAATACTTTCAGCTCAATGTTCTGGATAACTTTTAAACAAGTGCGTTCACATTCATGTGCGACATACATACCAATACAGATAGTTCCCTAATCACTAATCTTGGTGGACTCTGGCCCGCGAAGTACACAGAGTGAGAGAGAGTATGACTCTCCAGCGAATATAATGCAGAGGAAATGACCGGGTCGCAAACTCGGACGTTTTAGAAAACAGTGTGTATGGCAACAATATCCATCATATTCATAATGAGTATCACCCATTTACTCATTTACTCGAGCGCATATTACTCAATTATGTGTACCAGTAAACTGATTTTACCCAAGAAATGGCTGAGTTTGTACCCCAAAAACCCTTAACGTAGCCCGAACCTAAATGACGTATATTTTTCCAACGTCAAGGTATATGATCTATACTGTCCAGATCAGAAAGAATAGAAACGATCGAGCACTCATTGCAATATGTTCATTCCACGTACATTTCATCACCATGCAATCGGAACATGACAAAAAGCATTCTATTTAGGAATAGAGTCACGCCCTATTTCCGTCTAATGTATTCTGTAAGTGTATAGTGTATAAAGTACAGTGTGTCACTGTCAGTGCATATTCCACATCATGAAGTATGTAATATACGAAGTGTATACCTCTTGTACATATCAATGTACTCAACGAATATAGTAAACAGGAGAAATATTGGAATAATTATAGCGTGCTGGTAACGTTTAGTTCAGTTTTCTTCGCGATAAAAAGTGCTGAAATCTGGTCTATTATCGGAATGTCACTATAAAATGCTGGAAAATTATAGCATGCAGGAAACCTTTCAGCATTGTTTCAAATCAGACAGAAACGCATTCAGAATTAATTGGATTCCAAATAATGAGTGAAAATTTAAACATATTTTTTAGCAAATTATTGTACGACGCACAATGGACAAAACGTCACTGTTCTCAGCGATAGAACTCAGTGTCGTCACACTGGTGAAATCGCTGTTGTCAAACTGTTGTCACACTGTTGAATCACACCGTTGAAACCACTGTTATCAAATCACACTGTAATCAAATTGACAAGCACTCTCACAACTAAGTGGACGAGCTTACCTCCAATGAATCCCCCAAACACCATGAAACTTGTCTCTGATTTGTTTAAGCATTAGTTCCATTAATTACCAACTCATTAGCAATTACTAATTTGTAATTACATTTCAATTAGTAGTCAGTAAATTAATGACATGGATACAAGATACTGCTAGAAGGTAGTGGAAAACCCATAGCTAAGAACAGTAGTCTGTGATATATGGTTTATCACTCAGACCACAGGTGAAAAGAGTGAGACTGAGAGAGTCAGTTTCTGAGTTTTATGAATAATGAAGAACACAGCATGCTCACACACAGGAAAGAGTGACAATGAACTCACCTTTACAGGTTGTCTGACGATGGGAGCATCTGGTCGGGTGGGCGTGGTCTCTGTCCCATTGGTCGTAGTGGGTGTGTAGTGGAGTGAGGGTGTGAGTGTGGTGGAATCAGCCATCGCAACAGGGGTGTGCTAAACTTGGTGGGGGGTGTGAGGTTAGCAAAGCAATTGTTGACGGGGGGTGTGTGACAAATCGCAAGGGGTGTGGTTTGTTTAGCATATTTATATGTGGGTGTATGGCTAGGAGTAGGTACACCCCTGATTCTACTAGTAATATATTGACTGGAGATAGCGATCGCGTATCACTATCTACTACAAATAATATGATCGTACATGCACAGCGATCAACAGTACAAAAACAGACTGTGCGATAGGTCCATGAACATCATAGAAAACGTACAGTTACACGCAGCAAATGATACAAACCGAAACAAACTGTAAAGCTAGTGCATTTCATCGCTTATTGGCGTATACACATCGCAGCNGTTTCAAATCAGACAGAAACGCATTCAGAATTAATTTGATTCCAAATAATGAGTGAAAATTTAAACATATTTTTAGCAAATTATTTTACGACGCACAATGGACAAAACGTCACTGTTCTCAGCGATACAACTCAGTGATGTCACACTGGTGAAATCGCTGTTGTCAAACTGTTGAATCACACCGTTCAAATCACTGTTATCAAATCACACTGTAATCAAATTGACAAACACTCTCACAACAAAATGGACGAGCTTACCTCCAAAGAATCCCCCAAACACCATGAAACTTGTCTCTGATTTGTTCAAGCATTAGTTCCACTAATTACCAACTCATTAGCAATTACTAATTAGTAATTACCTTTCAATTAGTAGTCAGTAAATTACTGACATGGATACAAGATACTGCTAGAAGGTAGTGGAAACCCCATAGCTAAGAACGGTAGTCTGTGATATATGGTTTATCACTCAGGCCACAGGTGAAAAGAGTGAGACTGAGAGAGTCAGTTTCTGAGTTTCATGAATAATGAAGAACACAGCATGCTCACACACNTTCTCGTGGCGCTATCGTGGCTCTGCCATGGCGCTGTCATAGCTTTCCTGTGGCGCTCCAGTGGCTCTGCCATGGCTCTACAGTAGCGTTCTAGTGGCGCTATCATGGCGCCCCGGTAGCGTCTTAGTGGCGCCATACTAGCGCCGCGGTAGCGCCATAGTGGCGTCACAGTGGCAGCATCATGGCGCTACAGTAGCGCTCCAGTAGCGCTATCATGGCGCCCTGGTGGCGCCATAGTGGCGCCGTAGTGGCGCCGCGGTGGCGCCATAGTAGCGCTGCGGTGGCGTTCTAGTGGCGCTCTCGTGGCACTCTAGTGGCGGTGTGGTGGCATTCTCGTGGCGTTCTAGTGGCGTCGCTGTTCTGAAGAATGCCCTATGATCGTACATGCACAGCGATCAACAGTATAAAAACAGACTGTGCGATAGGTCCATGAACATCATAGAAAAACGTACAGTTACACGCAGCAAATGATACAAACCGAAACAAACTGTAAAGCTAGTGCGTTTCATCGCTTATTGGCGTATACACATCGCAGCGGCAGGGAATAAAATGTTGACATGTGAGTGACGTTATAGTCACACGTCAAACAAGCACACACACACAAACATACTCCCAGACAAACACACACACACACACACACACACACAGTAGAACACAGTAGTCAGGGAACAGGAAGCAAGACTTCAAGTTCAAGGAGCACTTCCAGTGCTAGCAGGTAATTTGTTTGATTAGCGACAAATGTGAAGTACGCGGCTTAACGTTAATATGAAGCTGGGAGGGTGGAACTTGGCAAATTAGTAATTACCAAGGCTACACAGAGGTGTATCTGAGAGAGAGATACAGTGTATCGTTTGGAAGGGGATACGGGTTCCGGATATAACAGATCTCATTATCAGAAACATAACCGAGAAGACGAATCCACAATTGCGACAAGACCGATGGAGCAATGTCTGAGCTGAGGTGAACTTTCCCATTGAGAAGTGAGTACGTGTTGAGTTACAATTCAGTGCAACTGTAGCCTGGTTTTGGGGCAGAGATTTCGTGATCCTAAATTTAGTAAATTAGAGTAAATTCTTAGACCGACTCTAAGTGAACCAACACTATCCTACTACCGCTACAGAATATCGAGTACAGAAAGAGGGATACTCTCAAAATGAAACAAGAGTAGATAGTGAAAGAGAGGGAATAATTCAGTAATATATTATGGAATTACAGTCTGTTATAAATATAGATCGAAGTAGACAACATAATCGCGATAAGTAAAATTCCTTGTTTGCTGGTAATAAGTCATGAACAACGAACATCGCTTGTTTCCGTGTACCAAGGATGGTCAAGATTAAATAATTGGAATATCAAAAGATATCAAAAGAGGGCTTGAAAAGATCTGAGTTCTTGATAAGGAGGGGAGTAGAGGAGGTAAAACGAAACAAAGATAATGTGATGAATGACAGAAATTCGACTATTATACACTGGCATCGTGCCAAATTGAGTTGTTCTTGATGAAGTGATAAACGAAGTACAGAGAAATGTGAGAACACAGAATTGAGAACAAACACATCAGAATTTGATACTCTATCACAGTGTGGCATCCTTGTGCAATACACAGTTATGTCTCGTGTGTAGACTGTACAGTGTATTGTGTATACTATACACTAGCTATACACTGTACATTGGGATTTGTCACGATTGCATTGTAACGTGTGTAGAATACACTGTACTACTATGTACACTGTACACTGTACAATGTAAGTACAATGTAAGTTGTACAATCTACCAACAACGTGAAAACAAACATTACAAGTACACGTCATGTACTTGTAGTAATAAACGAAGCACAGAGGCAATGTAAGGGACAATGTGATCAAAATGATGCTTGATGAGTGTCAAGACACTCACAAACACTCGCACACATACGGACAGAAACACACTCGGACAAAAACTCACGCAATGATGTCAACAAACAAACCCACCCAAGGAGATGGGTAAGGAGAATGCGATTAATTAATCGGGATTGATGGTAAGTGTAATTGAGTTACGGGGGCTTATAAATAAACAGTGATATTTGATTAAAAAGTTAAATACATACTGAGTCATTGTGTGTGTAAGCGGTTTGTAGTTAGAAGAGTTTCCAAGAAATTGAGAAATAAAGGGGCACATCATAATATTGAGTCTAGAAACGCAATATGGCATTATGGCATCAGCCAACACGTGATTACGAAACGTCTTGTTGTCATGGAAACAACACGTGTAGTCATAGCGATCACACGTGTTGGTAATAACACGTCATGTTACTCAGACCATGCTCATGGATGACGGAGGGAACTCACTATCGAGCCACTGTAACAGACAATGTTCCTGCGAGTTGACCGTCTGTTCCGAATCATCTTCTGTCTTCCTCCTGGTAGTCTGAGCGATATCACCAAACTCCCTCGCCCTCTCTCCCTCGCCACTCTTGTCGTACAGCGTGGAGAGAAGCTCAGCACTCCACACCTGCAGCCCTACATCTGGGATACGTGTTGCTATATCGTGTGCGCTTCGCACCATCTCAATAGCATCCTTGTAATTTTCCATCTTGAGGAATATGTCGCCAAGCAACACAAACGCGAAGCTTGTCAACTTGTTCAGATCTGCCTTGTTCGCCATGACAACCGTTTCTCTGAGTTTCCGCTTCGCGTCCTGCATCCTTCCCTCCACAAGTGCAGCTAGGCCCTGTATACAGTAACTGCTCGCCTTCAGACTGTGACACTTGCTTGGCATCTTGCCAGGCTCTATCGACTCCAGCAAACTGTGAAGTTGTTCTGGTGGCAGCTCCTGTTTTATATGCACTATCACAGAGTTGAGCTTGATGAATGCCACTTGTTCCGGCTCAGTGGTGTACTTGAGGGCGGCATTGAACTGCGCCAATGCGTTATCCAGCGAGTCTGGTAGTACCATGGCATACAGGCCGAGTGCCGTGTGCAGTGACGCGCGGTGATGTTTGAGTGTGTGGTGGTGTTTCTGGTAGACAGTCGTGCACTTCTGTAGCTCTCTGATAGCACCACCTGTGTGACCGCGGAGTAGATGGGTCAGGACGAGCTGCTCCAGGAGGATGATTTGGTAGGAGGAGAGAAGGGAGTCGTTGTTGTATGCTGAAACACAGAGGGTCACACGGTCAGGGGCTACACACAGCTGTACAACGAGAGGACAGGAGAGGGGGTACAGTTTGGGGAGTCATGATTCCTTCCCGCCCACCCCTATCAACCCCTATCCTTCTCCCGAGATACCCTCCTCTTGAAACTCACTACGAGACAGTAGACACACGATACGAATATTGACCTCACTCAATCACATTATTAACCACATCGAGCTCAAATTACGTCTCAAAATAGGAACACCAAAACTCGGTATAGAAAACATAACCACAGAAACATGAATTAAAGAGAGACTGTCTACATGATTGTGTTGTATTGTGTGTTTTGTACTGTGAGTGTGTGTGTGTGTGTGTGTGTGTGTGTGTGTGTGTGCGTGTGTGTGTT